>VZTI01003366.1:88593-180693 GCA_013397865.1 Struthidea cinerea | reverse complement strand
CAGACTAAAAAAGAAGCAAAACCTGTCCTTAAAGAATCATATTAAATCAGTAGCATGAGAAATGGCTTTGTGTGTTCCTAGACATGTCACAGAAATTATGGAGATTATGAGATTCCATGACAAATTTTATATAATTCTCTGCAGTCTTGTGAACATATTTGTTTTCTTCTATGTTTGATGCACTCTGTCTCATTACAGGTCAGGAGGGGGAATGAACCAACATATTCAGACTCTGAGGGCTTTTAAAGAGAAATTTCTCATGTTTCTCTTCTTAAGTGCCAGCTGATGTATGTTAGATGAGACTTTTGTCTTGAAACAAAATGTGGAAGTATTAAACAAAAGTAGTAGCTCATGAGCGGAGGGAGGAAGAAAGAACACAGGTTAGGAAAGACAGATGTGTTTAATGACAAACACATTTGTCCACAGGAATCATTTCCACTGGCCAGCAGCCCAATTAAACACATAAAGTAGAAATCCAGAAAAACAGATTAATGATCCGGTCATTAGCAATGGAGGAGGAAAAAGACAAACCCAGCTAATTCTGTACTGAGCATGACAGATGAGCTCACAGCAAATAATTGGGTGACATTCATCAAATGTGAACTGAAAGGAGGCATTGGAGGGCAAAATGCTGCCATAATCTCTGGGATTTACAGTGTTGGAGCATTTGCTCATAGGAAAAGGAAAAGTTCGTCAAAATAAATTAAGTTGGGCCTTCCAAAATTCATTCTGTATCACAGTGCTTGCCAAAACTTTATTGGAGGCTTGATCATTTTTTTGGAACTGTTATAACTGTGCATGTAAATCATGCAAAGATGAGATCCTGGCTGGGAAAAGCTTACAGAACTCCTGCCAACAGAATTGTGGGTGGCTTCATATTAA
The DNA here is from genome assembly GCA_013397865.1 of Struthidea cinerea. NCBI lineage: Eukaryota > Metazoa > Chordata > Aves > Passeriformes > Corcoracidae > Struthidea > Struthidea cinerea. The sequence continues at coordinate 179,811 of VZTI01003366.1, read as the reverse complement.
CTGGCTCAGGAAGACCACAAACCTCGAAGATTTCTATTTCTAAACCCTTGTCAAGGTGACCTAGTCCAGGTAGAAGCCTGAAAGGGAGTTTAACTATTGCATACTGAACTTTAACAGTGTTTTAATCCTGAATTTCTGCATTAAAAACCAGACAAACAAACAAATACAAACAAACTTCTCCAGGTACCAGTTTTCAGTGGGATAAAGTGAAAAAAAAAACTGTGTAAAACCTTTTGAGTGTGGAAAACTTGTAGTAGATCCTGTTGTGGCACAGAAAGTGGAATTTGATCACTCCTTGATACTTTTGCCACTCTATGTTCACTGGAATAACTGGAAGATTGTTGGACTGTTCCCAATCTTAATTGGTCATCACAGCATTTACAGAGTGTGTAAATATTCATGTCCTCATCTACAAGTTGAAGACCATCTCAGCCCATCAGAGGAAGTGGATATTGAACCCAGGGTCCTTACCAAGTAGTCACTGGACACATTCAGTTCATGTGACAGTTGAGAATTTGGATTTTCCAGTGGAGGTCATAAAAGAGAAGAGGGGATATTTAAATATTCCCTGTGCTATGTAGACAATATGACCTAGAAGTGTGGGATCCTTTGTGCAATGCTTCTAGAGCTGAGAGAGATAAAATTACTGCAAACATTAATTTTTGCCTTTGAGCTGGACTCAGTATGAATCAACTGCACAGTCTGTTCTCTCCTGTGAAAATTTTAGTTTGATGTGGATGTATGAGATGGGAAATACATCCTTCAGAAGTAGAACTCACTGACTTTGTTCAGCCTGCAGAAGAGATGGCTGTGGGGAGACATTAGGGCACCTTCCAGTACCTAAAGCGGCTACAAGAGAGCTGGAGAGAGACTTTGGACAAGGAGGAATGGCGTTGAGCTGAAAGAGGGTTTAGATTAGATACAAGGAAGAGCTGTATGATCTTTAAGGTCTCAACTCAGACCATTGTGTGACTCTATGATCCTCACTGCTGGAGAGCAGGACCTGAAATGCTCACTGCTGTGCCAGTCCCCAGTGCACTTTGCATGAAGTGAGAGTCCAGTGACTGCTGGTCTCTCCCTGTCTCTTCCACTGGCTTGTTCTGGGTCCATAGGCAAGTTGCTTTAGATTTTCATGTTTGTGTTTACCCTTGGCTTTAGCTAAAGGTTATCTGCATAGAGTTTATTTGCTGTGATGACCTTATGCTGTGTGTGCTATAATATATATTGGGGTTTTTTTTGTCTTGAGGGTGCTACATACAGTTACGATGACATTACAAGTAGAAATGGGAAAAAATCAGAAGAGGAAGTCTTAGTGTAGAAGCTGGTCCTATTTCTAAACCTTCCTTTCTTTCCAGTTTTTCAAACTGTCAATGGAAAAGCCTTGAGTTGATTAGATATCAAATTTCATGACCAATAATAGCATGTCCTTCGAATGACAGCTTCTCTAGGGAAGAGAGCCACTATCTAGAGGTGATATCATTGCTGAGAATACAATTGATGCTGTAGCAATGTTCTCTGTAAGCTCATTCTCAAATATCACTGCCAGATAAAGTAAGTATATCTAGGAGAGAATCTAGGACCTTTCTCTTAGCTTTATTGGAAACTTAAGAAACCAACAAGTGACATTCCATATAATAGACAAGTGCTTTGTGCATTGTTTTATCTTAAGACCTGCAAGACTGCCCAACCAGCAGAATGTAGGAAATTCACTGATGTAAGCCTTATTTTAGCCAGGTCTGAGATGGTTCCAGAAAGAACACCTACAGCAAGAGTAAGTGAGTCTTGACAGGTTTTAAATCCCATATTTTACAAATTATCAGTGCTAGATCTCATTGGTGCATGGCATTTTTGCATAGGCTTTAGTTCATTCAGTCCATAAAACTGCAGATTTGGATGTCTATCAGTTCTCCCCACACACATCATTTTTCAGAGAGCATGATTTTAGAGAAACCAGTTTCACAGTGACAAAAGGCATCTAAGAGCTTAGGTCCAGCTTTCCAAGAGCACATTTACTGGCATTAAATGGTGCTAGTGTGGATCTCTGCTGTTAGTCACTGTGAAAGGTTGTTGGAAGACAATCCTGGCCTCAAAGGACTTACAGTGCAGACAAGGCTGAGAAGCAGCAGAGGAAAGAGGGATTATCGCCTACTTACAGGGGAGGAACAGAAGCACAGAGACTTTAAATTACTTGCCGAAGGTAATTGAGCTGGACCATGTGATGAAACCAGATCCTCCTCTTCCTCCCACTCAGCATCTTTTTTCCTGAGATGTTAAAATCACACTGGATTTGAATCATAAGAGACAAAATGGAAAGTTCAATAGCACATCTTAAATAAATAGTTCTCCATCCTTCTCAAATTTGGGATTTCTTTGGAGTTACCCAGATGCTTTTAGGGACAGCTACGCCTGTCATAGAAAAGATACCTGAAAGAAAGTTTGTCAAGCACTTTTAGAGGTGTCATCACAGAGTGTCTCAGAAGGGTCATCACTCACTTTTTTTGGTGTTTCCGTAGGTGACAACTGGTGGAAGAGCAACTTACTATGTGTCCTACAGACGGGAGCCTTTTGCACAGATTAAGTTACCCAAATACTCCCTTCCTAAGGTGAGTCCACCATTTGTGAACACAGATGTGTAGTATCTTGGGAAGCCAGATAAGTGAGGTTCGATAAGGTGAAGTGCCAGGTCCTTCACTTGGGTCACAACAACCCCACACAGTGCTAAAGGCTGGGGACAGAGTGACTGGAAAGTGGCCCAGTGGAAAAGGACCTGGAGGTGCTGGTTGACGCCGACTGAACATAAGCCAGCAGTTCCTGAGATGGCCAATGGTATCTTTGTCTGTATCAAAAATATTGTTGCCACCAGAACTAGGAAAATGACCTGTTATAATACAGATTTGTTGGTGGCCCTGATTTAGAACTGTTGCATAGTATAAAATCAGGGGTACTTTTGTAATTTAAAAATCAGAAGTACTTTAAAGCTAGGTGTCATGGAAAAGTCTTCAAGCCATGTAAAGGAGGCTTGTTTATGCTGCCCTTAGTCACTAGAGTATTTTTGCTGTACAGTAATAACTCTCCTGTCATCTGCAGATTAATGAACTCTGCTGGAGTTGCACGTATGTGAGGCTGGCACCAGGCTAATGCAATATTTCCACTGCAAGTGGTGAAAACAGATTGAAGTCGTTGGGTGTTTTGCTTTATTTTCACACAGTTGGAATAGGTTGGGTACCTCCTTAATCTTTAAGGAATTACAGCTGCTGGGCAAGAACAAACTTCCTGATTTAGTCTTCCTTCATTGAGGGAAATGGCAAATCTCCCACTGATTGTACTCGCTGGGATAAAATTAAACCCTCAAATGGTTTTTCTCCCCATCCCATGCCAATAGGATATGTTAGGTCTATTAGAAATAGCCCCATTTAATCAATCCCAACTTTTCATCTAGATACCTCACACAAAAGATTAAGATGCCTCCTAGGTAGGATGAGGATATTGAGCTGATCTTCCCCCAGATATTCTTACCTGAAATCAGGTCACTCCATCCTTTGGGAGACTTCCAGAATTATGACTTTTTGATGCAGAAACAGTGCAAGGAATTAATCAAGGCCTCTTGGCACTCTAGGGAAAGTTTAAATAGGTACAAATAGATAAATGGAGTCTCATATAACCATAGTCATTTTGCTTCTAGCTGAGCCTGTGTCAGTTTGTTCAACAATGGTAGCAAGGATGAAGTGCTTCAACGCTCATCACCACCCTGAAAGTAATTTCCATGAACGTGTTTTAAAATAATGCTGAGAAAATGCACTGTCAAATCTCTCTGATATTAAAACTAAATGGGGAAACCCTTGCTAGACTTTTTGTGTCTTGGTCAGCAGCAGAAACCCAGCAAAGGTTAGTGGGTGGATTATTTGATAGCCTATATATTGTGGGATAACTGATCTCAGATAAACTCTCAATAGGAAAGTGTGTTATTAAAAATCACTATCAGCAGTAGCTCAAACTGATACTTATACCTCACCTTCCAAGGTTTTTTGAAACCATCCTTTGCCAGTTGCAAGCACAAGCCCATTAGTTCAGCATGTGAATGAAAATTATCACTGCTTTTAGCCTGGTGCTGTATGATGCTTAGTAACTATGAAGACTCCGGGCTCCAAGGCTGTGAATCTTCCATGAGTGATAAAACCGACTTTCAAATTTATAAATAAAAAATGAAACTGGATGAAATTCCTTGAAGGTACCAAAAATGAAGAATGCAAAACCCCTTTGCCTGGCTGGTGATTATTAAAAAAATGAAATGCAGGAAAGTCACGATGCTGGTAATTTATCGGCTTGCTCAAACAGAAAGTTGTTAAACATACCTATAATTCATGCTCCATCTCCATTCTTTCATAATTCATGGTAATTACTACATGTCCCGAAGGACAAAGAAATACAGAGATCCTCAGTAACAAGCCTTTTGTCTTCTTCTAACAGGACATGCATATTATCAGCACAGATGAGAATCAGGTCTTTGCAGCTGTTCAAGAGTGGAACCAGAATGATACGTATAACCTGTACATCTCGGACACCCGAGGGGTCTACTTCACCCTGGCCTTGGAAAATGTGAAAAGCAGCCGAGGACTGGAGGGGAATATTGTCATTGACCTTTATGAGGTATGTAGTAAAGGTCACCCAACGAAGAGCAGCAACTGCCTGCTAGTTCAAGCAAATGTAAATTCTTACCAGCCTCCCAGGATTTTCATTTGTTTTGGGATCAGCCCTGAGGCATTTCCTGGCTTTGATACTGAGTTGACTCAAGTGGGAATAGATGTAGTGCATTCTGCTATGGGTGCAACAATGGTTGGGTTCAAGTCAGTGACTGGTTAGCTATGTGTCATTTCCAAAAGGGAAAACCATTATCCTTCTCATTGTAATGTGGATATCTACAGAAGGGCTAAACATACCTTTTTTTCCCCCTTGGACATCTAGAGACTCCTGCTCACAGGCAGGGGAACTGGACTGCACCTTAGTGAGCACTGAACAGTTTGTGAACTATAACCAAACATTTGTAGGTGCCACTTGCCCAGAGATGGCAGATGGATAACTTCTACCCCAAGCTAACTTTCATTCTCATGCTTCTGCCAGGCCTGTCAGCCTTGGCCAGCAGCAGTCCATTCAGAGCAGTTCCAGTTCCTGGTTTCTTCAGAGCATTCTGGTTTTGGTGTGTTATTACTTGTTGGATGGAAGCTCTGCTGAGATCGAGGGCTCACTGCTTTGCCAGCAGCAAACAACTAATCTATAATAGAAATGGTTGCAGGCTGATTTCTGCTGTTACACAGAGAGATGTTCTTGCAGCTACATGCAGAACTTAGGACCATACATTTATTTATTTCAACCAGAATAATGCTTATTTAACAACATATTTTTTTATAAAAATCCAGATAGTTTAAGTCAATGAGGGAAAATTCACAAATAACACATTGATCAGTGTGAAGAACAGGGTTTACATTTTTTTTCACCTGGTTAAATATATTTTCCTGCCTCCGAAAAAGTATATTTCTTTGCTGTGATGAACCAGCTAAAACAAATATTCATTTTCTCCCATTCCTGGGCAAGCCTGCATATTTCCCAGTGGTATATCATAGAAACGCTAGTAGATTTTCACAGGGTCATTTAAAGAGTAATGTTCCTCCAGGGGCTTTAGAGTAGAAGGATTTGCATCCTGACAGTTGCCAGGAAGTTGCAGATTTGCAGCAAGTTCCTTCTTCCTGTCTCACTTTCACAGCTGTGCAACAGAGACCAGACTCAACATGAAATCTTCTTGGGGATGTTTTGACAGGACCATATTCTGTTGGAATGGGTTCTGCTGACAAAAATCAAAACATTTGAAACAACTGGGTTGATTTTGTCAGAATTTGGGTGTGGAAGCAAAAGGGAGAAATCATGTTTGCAAAACATCAGTGTCTCAGCATATTCAGGATTCCCATCTTTTGTGTTGATTTTTTTTTTTCTGGTACACAAAAGGATCCCACACTGCTTCTGATGTGATGTGCTGTCTCCCCTCTTTTGACAATCTGTGGAGGCAGTAGAGCAGACCCCATCCTCAAGCTCACAGAACTCATATGTGACCTGGTGCATGCTGCACCTTCAAGCCCATCATCAGCCTGATGCCTTTTCCTGGTCTTAAAATCAAGAAGGGTTAGAAGGGAAAAAGGGGTTTTACCTCGGTATTTATTTTAAGGATCCTTAGGTGCACTGCGTCCAGATGGAATGCGCCGAAATGCACACCACAATGCACACCTCTGGCAGATCGGGTATCTTATTCATATAGGTCTTACTAATTAGCATATCTATCAAAGATTCCCCAGTGAGAGGCTCGAGTGAGCCCCCCCTCCCCGAGGAACCTTCCCCCTGGATGGTTCTATCTCAGTTTACAAAATGTGTTCTGGAGAGGACCTTGGTGTCCGGCGCTTTCTGATCCCTAACTATGAAGCTTCTAAGATGTTTAGTCTCCTAGCTTAACAAAATAAGTCTAAGAATGTAGGCTAAAAAACACTAAGAATACAAAAAGCTATAAAAGGTATATAAAAGGGGTATAAAAGAAAAGGCAAAAAATCATCATGGCATCAGCCTGTCTGCAAGAACTCAATGAAATCCCGAAGTGGGCTGTTTCCTAGGGATTTGCTCTATGGCCATCCTTGTCTTTTTCTTCTAAGGAGAGAAACCACATGAGATCTTCCAGCTTTGCAACCATCATCAAGATATATCTTTAGTGCCATTCAGTGTTCTAAGATTTGATTGAGATGGCTTCATTGCTTTTACAGAGATCTCCCACTCCTGAGAGTGCTCAGACGGACATTGCTTTCGGCCTGTTCTTCCGATGTATTTTTTTCATCTCTCTCCCTTTTTCCTAGGTAGCAGGGATCAAAGGCATATTCCTGGCTAACAGGAAGATAGATGACCAAATCAAGACTTTCATTACTTACAACAAGGGCAGAGACTGGCGTTTGCTACAGGCACCGGACACCGATCTAAGAGGGGATCCTGTACTTTGCCAGCTGGTGAGTGTAAGGTCTTTTCCAAGGCACTACTGATTCCTTCAGAGCTGCTTATTTTAGTCACTAGGTTAACACAACTCTCCCTGTGTTTTTCCTCTTGACCTTCTGTGTGTTAAATGAATTAAGTAAATTTCTTTATCTATAGCTTCATAGCTTTTAAAGGAAAATTCTGACCTTCTTTCTTGATGTATTTAATAGTATTCAAGTCAGAATAAGAAAGTTTCTGGGGAAAAGTGCTCTAAGTCAGATTGTTGTTAAAACAAGGGCAGACATGCTTGTCTGTAGTGCAGAGTTCCTGCTTATCCTGCAAAGGAACATATGACCTATTTGTGCTAAGAACAGAGGGGTCATTTTCAGAAGGATCAGAGCATCTGTGTGCAGTCACCAAGAGTTCCTCTGATATTTAATTTGCTGCATATTAAAGCTTCTGCCTTTTGTTTGTTTTCTGTCAACAGCCATTTTGCTCATTGCACTTGCGCCTGCAGCTCTCAGAGAATCCGTATACTTCAGGGAGCATTTCCAGCAAAGAGACAGCTCCTGGGCTGCTGGTGGCAACAGGTGAGAACATAAGTGCTTCTCACCACTCACCCATACCTCCCTGGGAGCCTGAGAGTATGTGAGGTATTCCCTATTGGTGTAAAACCTTTCAGCTCTGTTTCAGCAAGGGCTGAGATAATTCACATTAAGTCCCATTTGCTATGGGCTAGGAGAAGGTGTATGGCCCCAAGTTCAACAAAGGTGTCAGGTATTTGTTGCTCTACAATAACCCATTTGCAGGTCTAAGCCCACACTTTCAAGGTACTGTGACCAAGTGGCATTACTAGGTCCTCTCATGTCATTACAGCTACTGATGGACATGTGCACCTGATTGCTGCAGGTGCCATGGATGAGAATAGTACCCAGGGCTGCTAGGAGGTGTTTTTATGTCCTGCCTTTTGAGTAGCAAGCACAGAGTTGTCACAAAGTCTGTCAGGTGAAGCCTGGGCTTCACGGGTGCCTATGTTGTGCATGGCACCTACTTTCAACTCTGTTCTGCTGCAAGACCAGCAGCATTTAATCCACACTGCACGGGCCATTGGTGTTGTGGGCTGTTCTGCAAAACAGTGCTTTGGCAGGTTGTGTTGTTTAAATGACAGCCTGCTACAATACTTCATGGTGGCAGTGGCTGACCCACTGTAATTAATCTGCAGGATGGATGGTGCTACCAACCACACTCAGCTCTGTGGGAGCTGCTGGGCTAACAAAGTGTTTCCGGAATGGCTGGTGCTACTGAAAGCTGGCCTCTGAAGCATGTAGGCAATTCTGTCATTTCAGAGTCTCTTACATATGCTCAAATATGTCCAAATAGCTTAACTGTTCTTTCTAAGGCTCAGTTTATCTCCTTGGTCCTGTTCAGCATAGCAGTGGCCTGCAAGTGTGTGATGTGAGCATATTGTCAGCATGAATTTACACTATTTGTTCCAACCATTTTCATTGTCATGTCCTTCTGTGCTTCTGTGTGTTTGCCAGAACCTGAAACAGGTTCCCTTCATGACATTTATATCTCAACAAGGGAGACACCATGTGATTTCCAGTTCACTGATCCAGGCCAAATGAAGTGAGATAATTTGGTATAAACCTCCAGATATCCCTATGCATAGCCAAGTGGAGTCATCACTCCTGGCAGGTTGCACTAGATGGATGCTTAGGAACAAGCCTGACTCATGATGCTGTAATTACAAAAGCTTTTTTTTTTTAACCTTTTAGGAAGCAGAAAGAGGCGGCAGGACAGTGAGATTCTAGGCATTGAGCTAAATTTTTAGTAAATTAGGTTCTTTTCAAGCTGCCAGTGCATGGGATGAATGCTTTCCCAGTCTAACAATTAACCTTTAAAAGGCAGAATATAATTTCTGCCTTACTACTTTGTAGATTAAAAAGCCTTACCCGTTGGGAATATACACATCTGTTTCCACTAACCAGTTTCACAACAGCAGGAGCATCTCACCATGTTGCTGAATGCATTCAAGGATAAGCTTTGCAATTTATTCTCACAAGTGTTGGCTGCTCAAACACTTGATTTACAGTGAGACATGTCCAGCAATGATTGGAAACTTGGACATTTGGTATAGGACAGAGGTTAGATTCTTTCAAATGGAAGAATTATGTTTTATTATCTTATTGTACAGCTGCTAAATCCTCTTGACTTGTTTGGGAGTTACGTTTTGTGAGGTTTGAATGCATGCAGCTGAAACTAGAGGGAGAGAATGAAGGAAATAACAGAACAACTTTGCACAGAAAGACAGAACAAAGTGATAACAACCAAATTCTTGCCTTTTTACTCCCTTTCCTTGCCTTCATCTGTAAATCCCTGTTTAAAAATTTGGAGTTTCCATTTTGGTGTTTAAAATAGGATGATACAAAACCTATACTGCTGCCTTTAAATCAGTTTCTAACTCATGATAAGATACTGGGCTAAAACCTTTGAACTGACACAGTAGATTTATCCTCTAGAAGCCGGACATCCCTATAGACTGACCTTCTGTATGGTTGACCACATCAGGTTTTCCTTACAGCCTCATCTAAAACAGTTGGTCACTTCTGCTGGTGTCGGGGAAGAAAATTAGGTGATGGACAGTATGACATTTCCTATATCCTGAGCACTGATGAGAGCACCCTTCTTGAGTTGTGCTGCCTCCCGGAGCCAGAACTTTTTTGAAATAGCATTGACACAATAATGTGGTTAGTTGAATTCCATTATGGTAACAGGACAGTGCCAGCCTATTTAAATTTCTAATTTTCCAGCACTAAATGTCAGAAATTTAATTAACATTTTCATTAGTGTGTTCATCCATACAAGAGTGTCTGACACTTGTGTTGCAGGCAATATTGGCTCTGAACTTTCCTACACGGATGTGGGTGTGTTCATCTCTTCTGATGGTGGCAATTCCTGGAGACAGGTATGTTTTTCGCAGCGAAGGAAAGCATGGAGCCTTCTGCTATTCTTCTTCTGCCTCTTCTCTTCCCAGTGGAGTGGGGCACTCATGCAGTACCTCATTTGTTTGCAGATCTTCGAGGAGGAATACAACATTTGGTTTCTGGACTGGGGAGGGGCAGTAGTGGCCATGAAACACACGTCAGTGCCCATCCGGCACATGTGGTAAGGAAACATTACTTTGGTAAGGTGCCAGTGTCTGTCAAATGAGTAGATGAAGTTATTCTTATCTATATTTTACCATCAATGTGGTTTTATTGATGAATATAACTATTATTGCACCATTTTATAAATATAATGGCTCTGTACATAGTCCCCTACATGTATGAATTACTCTTTGCACCGGTAATGTACTATGAGCCTCCAGGTGGGGTTTCTTTCCTACAGACACACATATACTAAGTAATAAGCCATCCTTTGGGCTTCAGGTATTTCTGAGAGGATGTGTCTCTCGTTTCTACATTTGTTTACAGAATTTAACATTAATCTGGTAAGACAGATAAAGGGAGGGAGAGGAAAGGGCAGTAGGTGGAGATAAGGACAACAGAGATATGTTGCTAACTTCTAGTATTTGACTATCAGTTTCCAGAGATACTGTGGTGGTGACTGATTAGAGTTGGAGGTGAAATAGGGCAAAATGATTTCTCGGTCAAAACCAGTGTTTTGTTATAAATGGGTTATAACAGCGTAAGCACTAAAAATACTGCTCAAAATGAGCCTCTTCTTAGCTCTTGCCCCTCTGGCTCCTGCACCAGTTAAACATTCTAAAATTCAGAACTAACACTGTTTACAGAAAATGAGTGTGTTAGCATCACCTTCAGTCTCGGGGCTTGATTGAAAGAAGGGCATGTCTAATGGACTGACCTACCCAGCATCTAATGTTGTTCAGAAGTGAATTAGAAATAGCTTTCAGGGACAAGGTGTTTTCCGGTCTACAATACTGTCTCTCAGCTTGATGGTGCTAAGCACATGTCTATTACTTTTCATGCAGAACAGGAAATGTGGTCTTCAGTCAAACAGAAGAAAAAAGCAATGGTGTTTGGCAGCAGTGATGAGGTGTTAAGGTCTCCTCTACCTGAGTCATTATTGTACAAAATCCTCCAGTGAAATTGCAGTCATTCCAAATCTGGACACCTCAAGACAGGTTGACTTCACCCATTTACAAGCTCACGTTCCAGAGATGTACTTCAAGAACATTAACAGCTACTTTTTCAATATAAAAAGCTTCTGCACTTTGTGTTTCTGATCTGACAGATGATCTGACTCTGGGATGACTGCAACATAGATTTCTATAAAAGTTTGGATATGTTGCATTTGAGCACATTTCTTTGTCACCTGAAGTAAAGAAATGACTGCTTTTAGTCATGGTGTGACAGTGGACTGTTAACCACGGGATGTATTGGCTCCATAACTGGACATACAGAGGAGAGTAGTAACAGGGCAGACTCCTAAAGATGAGCTGCAGACTCCACTCTGTGGTTAGAATGTGTTGGGGTGTGGCTGGAAGCCTCTGGTGGGTAACTCAGTTGTCATGGCTATAACTAAAGTGCCCTCAGAAAAGAGGACATCAGGACCATGTCCCAGTCTTCAGACCAAACCAAGTATGAGTCAAGGAAGAAGTGTGTGTTAGCCACGGGTGGGTGTCACCAGCAGTGGGTGCATCAGACTGCAGCAGGCTGAGCTCTGGAAGAGTGAAAGGTGAGCCACTTTGTGAAAAAGCTGCAAGTCACGTATTAACCATTTGTTACTGTATTATTCAAGCCAGGTGTAACTGTTTCAGTTATCTTTAATTGTGAAGGCTCCTCAGACATAAAAAGCACATTAATACATGTGACTGCACTTACATATTGGGGAAGATTTGGTCTTTTCATGGGAGCTGAGAGCTCAGTTCACCTTTGTTTGCAGAGGTTCATTTCAGATGCTCTCCTTTTACACTAAGTCTCCTGAAATGGCATGTGCAGTACTACGAGCACCCCACCCACTCTATTAAATGAGTAGTGATTTAGATCTGTTATCAATACGCTCCAACAGATTTCCTCCAAAATTGTACCCTTAGGGGCTTTGGAATTTGCTTCATATTGCCTCAGTAGGCACCTGTTTTATGGGCAAGAGTGGAATAGATTAAAGAGTACATGTAAATCTATTAGTTCTCAGGCTGAGACATTGTACAGTAAGTTTCATGCTGGAGAAAAGAGGGGTGGATAATTGAAAAGCTGAGAGAACTTTAGCTAAGCTAATGAAGCATGCTGTTCCCCAGAAGCTGAAATGCTATTTAGAGAGATAAGCACGCAAGCAGAACGCATAAAAATGCACAGGTGTATGGGAAGATACATACATTTAAATAAATAGATTTAGGGCAGATAATCTTTCTGTGTGCTGTTGTACTCCCAGAGTTCTGTCTTTGGTGTAAAGCTAACTTCCTATTCTGGCACAGGTGCACTCCGAGGCAGGTGAAGGTGTCTTGCTGAGTGACACGAGGGGCAGAGTTAGGGAATGGTGACTGCCAGCCGTGGCTTTGCACACCAGAGATCTGAGGTTGGTGTAACCCATGGTTTATGATACACACTGCAGTGGCCTCCTGGTCCTTTGGTGGTGTGTCAGATAGTGTTCTACCGGCTTGGAGCAGGGAGGACTCGGTGTCCACCAAGAGCCTCCCAGACAGATCCAGATGCTCAGATGCATGTGTGCACACACATTTGACACTCCTCACTCTCACAAATAAGGCAAATTTGCTTTTAAGTACTAATAGGGCTAGAGAGGTTCTAGCTAATGCTATATGGCATTGATACAGGGATGGGTCAAAATGTCCTGTGGTGATGAAAGCAATTCACCAGGGCTGCTTATGCTCTAAGTGGTGCTTCATGCCAGGTGCTATTCCAGACTCAGAAACAGGTCTTGGCAAAGCCTCTTGATCCCTTGAGGTCTGATCTACAGCTGCATCAAGTATATCCATATCCTTATTGCCAGTGTTTATGCTTTCTAAAGCTTTGATCTTTCAAAGTACATCAAGACCATGAATTTAGTGGGCTGGGAAATGGCAAAGATCGGTGCTTGTCTGTAAATCCTGCTTCTGGAGCTTGCAGACCTTAGCCAACATTTAATTGCTGCAGTTGCACTAGAGTAAGCCTTTTTATGTGTATAAATGTTGTCTGCTTCTATCCCAGGGTGAGTTTTGATGAGGGAAGATCCTGGACTAAATACAGTTTCACATCAACACCACTTTTTGTGGATGGATCCCTTGTAGACCCTGGCATAGAGACCCAGATAATGACGTAAGTACAGCAGCTCCTATTTTAAGTTGTGATGGCAGAAGGGGTGCATGGAGATCCCCAAGTGCCTGGTAACCTCATGATGTGCAGTGCAGCATTGTGTAGCTACACGTATGCAGTGTTTCATGAAGGCATGGTGCTGTTTTGTGGGTTTTGCTGATGGCCACAGGCCTGGCTGGCATATTCTTGCATCATGTGGCAAATAGATGATGGAGCCAAACTCTCTCCAGTAGTGACAGAGGCTATAGCAAGGAGAGATGGTCCCAAGCTGTAGCTTGGGAGTTCACATAGACCAGTAGATAAATCTTCTTCTCTGGAGAGTGGTGTAGCCCTGGTCAGGTTGCATCTAGTGACAGCCAGAGGTCCTTTCTCATAATTACTGCTGAGGTTGCAGTCCTTGGATCTGATGGCCCAGGGACTACAGTGCTCTTCAGAAGTCAGAGATATGTATGGTTGTACCTAATGCCAGTTCTGTGCTTGCTCCAGTTGTGCAGCATGACTCTCGTTTGAGATTTCTGGTGTGTATGAATATCCCCCAACCTTGTTGCTTGCTATCTGCATTTTGGGCTATACCTCTGGTTGTAGCTCAAGCTGAAAGTGTTCTCATGGTGCATATGCAGAGCTGAGCTCAGAATAAGCGTCCTGTTCTGGGGTTTAGTATGCTATGGTTCACCCATCCCATGGAAGGAGGAGCCTGGGCTGGCAGTGATGGTGCTGGGACCTTCCTTCTCCCAGGAGTGCTGAAGCGCTGGGTAAGGTCGGTAGAACCGGTGGAGTGATGTTGGCCCAAGAACAGGCCAGGGCTGAGTTTAACAACCAGGAGAGGGAAGTTTTTAAGTTCAAAGGCTTCTTTAAGTAGTCATCTGACCTCTTGCACAAAGCAGATCAGAGCACTGTGCTCTGGGATTCTGAACAAAGCAAGGACAAGATGCACTGCCTTCACTGCTTTCAGAAGTGCCTTCTTACCTGTGCTGCTTTGAACTGGCTGAAACAGCCTTCTGAAAAACATCAGAAAGCAAGGTGGCTAAGATGCCTTAGACTGAGGCATGCCTGTGAAGCATATCTACAGTGGCATGAAGAAGTGCCTTTGGTTAATCACATCAGACACTGTTGCATCACTCCAGTTCAGGGGCAGGAGATTAATTATAAATTTCATCTTGCAGTCAATTTGCTTTTCCTGTTTTTTCTGCATCTGCACTTGAAGTTCCTGCACATTTTCACTGCTTGCAAGAGAAAAGAAATTCAGGTCAAGTTTATTTTCTTCTAGGCTCCAGTCCGTGTGCATACTTATATGGCATGAATGCATAGGTGGAGCTCACTGCTGGTGTCACAGGTAGTGAGAAACTGAGAGTAGACTGCTGGGTATGCTTGTCATCAGTTTTTGAGAAAGTTTGGACCGGGTAACAGTTGTGTGTCTTGGATGTTTCTGCTACTGACTTGATTGTATTCCAACTGTGTTGCATGATTTGTGTTGTTACGTCTTTCAAAACCCAGATCTACTTCAGCTTTACGCAAACAGAAGTGACCGTGTGTTCAGAAGCAGTCCGTACTTGGAAGTTGAGCTCAGCTCCATGAAAGGAGCTGGGGGAAAATCATTTTACTCTTCTCACAAATGGTCATTTGAACTAGCTTCTGTGCCATCTGTGCCATGGCAGAAGAAATGTTTTGCTGCTGTAGCCTTGGGGGGCTCAGGAAGGCGTAGCCAACTCCTGTATAGCACATCCATATCTCCTGTGATAAACTGTCTTAGGAAGGACAGGCTAAGTAATTATGGTTGTGCTTTACACAGCAGCACTCCTATGTTTTATTCTCAAACAGTGCTGCGAAAAAATAAGGCAGCCTCTGTGTCTGTCACAGACAGCTACTGAGATTTTATCGGAGTAGAGGTGGTGTCAGTTCTGGTAGCATTGCTCACTTTTCCTTTATTCCAAAACAATGCCATGGCTTTGGCTTTTTTTCAAAAAGGCAGAGCCCTTGTTTGTGTAGAAGAATATATCTCTGCATCTGTTGCCTTGCTATCTGCAAACATTGCCCTGTTTTTGCAAAGAGTGAAACTCAGCAGCATATGATACACCTGTGAGCCTTTTCAGAAGGCTGCTGTGAGCATCCTGTTGGGAAAATAGATATGCGAATTCCCAGCTAAAGATTAGAACCTGCCATTCTGTTCACTCTGTGCATTTTTTCTCCAAATGCAATGATAATGTGTAACTTTCTGTGTTGTTTAATATGGTGTTTTTCTGTGAAATTCTTTATGCAATGTGTCCCTTTCCAGCCGCACACATGTGCAGACACATGCACACACATGTGCAGAGAGACCAATCTGAGCTCACATAAATCTGCACATCAGCACCTTCATTGAAATCAGTGGAGCTAATCAGTTGCAACTAGCTGTGGGAGCTGTGGATTTAGGCCATTTACTTTATAAATCAATGCAGTTTTCTTCTGAGATGAAAAATGCATTATAAATCTAAGGTTATTGTTATTTATATCTCTGTAGTATTCTGGTGGTGAACGTAGGAAGTGAGTTATCTTCCTGAATACTGTGTATTAGTTTTATTGAGGACTTTTTCCTTTGAAATCTTTGCAGGCATATTACCATTATTATTGCCATTGCTGTTGTTATTGGTATTGTCTTTATTATTACTGTCATCATTAGCAGTTTTTAAAACCATTCTTAAGAGTCTGTAGAAGCCATACAAAGAAATTTCACATGACACTTGCAATGAATGTTTAGAGAAATTTCTATCCACAGAATTAAAGGAACTGAGGAGAAAAGAGCCCATTTATAAAGCTGTATGCAAACCACTTCTATAGAGAACACTTAGGTATTTCTCCCAATTAGAATTTTAGTGAACTCATCTATAATGGCAGTGTAGGGTGATGCTGAGCTTGTGTAAGCTTTGGCTGAGAAGAAATCAATGCCTTTCTATTGCTACTTGCCACACACTGAACCAAGGTAGCACATGGTGGTTTGGAGGTACATGGAATTTGTGTCTGTGGGTAGAAATCCCACAGATTTCAAGAAGCCAATGAGAGGAGCACAGCAGTTTGGGATTAGGATCCCCCAGCTGATCATGGGGTCGGTGGGAGCTCTTAGACGTGCAGCAGCGCTGAGGCAGAGGGACCAAGGCTGTGGTCATATTTGTGTACTGTCAAACTGGGTACGTTAGTGGCTTTTAAAGGTTAGTCTTTCATCCTGGAAAATGCAAAATACTTCATCTAGTGGTCTCGGCTGATTCCTGTTAGAAAAACGTTCTTCCATAGATTTGCATCAAAGTGGTCTGTGCTCATCTATTTAAAACAAATAATGTTCTGAGGGGAATGTGTATTACATAGTCATTATACTCCAACTATTATTAAAATACTGCATTATTAACAATATTTTCATAATACTATTTTATTAAAATCAATATATCAGTAGAATGACTTTCCCAACCTTCATTTTGTGCCACATGCTGTGAGGGGCTCTCTGGGCTGTAGAAAGCAGCAACCATTTTGGCACACAATTTCATACCACTTTATAGCTACTAAGTGAGCATTTTCCATATCTGTCTTTATTGTATGAGTATCCTAGGCTTTTTGGACCCTCTGTGCTTTGTGCTGTGTATGCTTGTCCTAAACAGTCCAAAAGAACTTGTCAATATGGTAACATCAGTAATGAAGGGGCTTTATATGATTCTGAATATCTCAGAGTACTTTGAATTGGGAGGTGCTTTTAGTGGGGGGGATGGACAGGATGTCTTGCAGAGATCCGTTCCAACCTAAATTATTCTGTGATTTTGTAATTTTGTATGGCTATAAGGCTGCAAGAATGAGTTATTTCCTTACAAGTTGGGTGGGCTCTGTTAAGAATGTAGTTTTGTGATGCTCGGGGAAGTACCATGAGACTGTGTGTGCTGGTCTGTCCTGGAACTGCCACCTAACCAAAGTGAATCCCCTGTCCATCCTCCATTCCTGGCTGACCATCTTCTTCTGCAGTTCCTTTTGTTGCTGTTTTGACACTTCTCTCATGTGACAAGATGGTCAGTTCAGCTCCTTTGGTGTAGAAGTTTGTACCAAAGCACACTGCTGTGTGCATATTTCCACATGGCTGTGGAAAGCAGCAGTAGAAAACACAGGGATCCTCTAGGAAAATAACTCAAATGCATAAGGGTGGGGGGTAAGTCATGTTCTCAGATGATGCAATGAATGCCTAGAATGCACTAGCCTTTTTGAAATCTACAGGTTTCTAACTTCTGTCCTGTATCCCTCACTGTTGACTAGTATATCTTTTTATTATGTCATGTTCTGATGGGTCAGATCCAACACTTCTGGACTGACAAGCCACAGGCACAGCATGTTACTTGCCTGAGGTTGTCCAACAGGGGAAAGGAATCACACTGTATTCCCATTCTAGTCAATTGTGATATATCCAGGCTAGTTTGTACCATTCAAATCAGAGACAAGATGTTTTCATGGATCCAGAAGAGGGCTTTATGTTGTTCCAGCTCTGACTCATAATTATTACCCCTGCCACTTCATCTCCTGTGCTAAGCATCTCTCCAAACCTATATTAAGAAAAACAACCTTTTTGCTTTACAGCCCTGCATCGTTTTAGTAGACCCATTATGTGTGTATGTGTGCAGACACTCATTTACAGATGGGGATCATTAAGTTTCTCTGTACTGATAAATAAATATTTATGTAGACACACCCACATGTGTGTGTATAAATTTCATAGTTCTACCTATGTGAACTTAATGATCTCTCTGTATGTGTGTGTGCGTAATTGAGCATTAATATTTTCAGTGAGCTGAAAGCTAATCTGTAAGCATTGCTGTGACTGCTGCCCTTGGCTATGCGAGTTAGGAAATGTTCCTGCTTGTAAATGAATAGCTTATGAGTCCTGGCCCTTTCTAACACCTTCTTGTTTATGTGGCCATGCAGCTTTACCAGAAATGAAGTGGGAGTAGTTTTTTTTTTCCAGGAGACCCATGAAATTACTGGCAATCCATCACTGGGTGGCAGAAGAGTGAGGCAGAATGAATAAGTAATTGAGAGATGTTGGAAAAGGTGAGGTGAGTGCCAGGGGAGGTTTGAGGTGAGAAAGAAAGTATTAAGAGCACAGGCCATACTGTGAGAGACCAGAGGTCCCTCTGTTTCAGTTCCATGTTCCAACAGTGGCAAGTAGAGCATGCTAAAAATATATATGTATTATACTAAATTATACTAAAAATATGGTTACCTTATATACTTCTCACATTCATAGAGGTTTACAAATAAGGGACTTTCTTTGCCAAACATGATGTTCTTTGTATTTCTAAGATATTCATGAGTTTTCCTATTTTTGAGGGTTTTCCCTCTAAATACTTTCAAAAAGTTTTTAGCAGTCACCTTATCCTGTGGCCAGGAATTCCATGAGTTACTCTTATCCTGAAGAACTGACTGACCTGTGGAAGACATCAGCAAAGTAGATACAGGTACGAAGGCAATGTGGACAGATTCTGATTCACACTCAGCAGAGATTCAGCAGACTGAGTATGAGAAAGGGGCAACAGCTCCCAAGTCCAAGCTCCCACTGAGTTCAAAGTTACATGGAAGCCAAGAGTCATTTTCCTGTCTTTCTCTGATAAGGTGTTTATCATCTTGGCCCTTCCAGCAAGGCAACATTCTCTGCCTCTTGCTCAAGTCTTGCTGTCACATTCAAAAGCTAATACAGGAAAGAAAATTACAGGCTGGCACAGTGTCCTTGAAACATTCTTTGCCTAGGGGTAGGGAGCCGTGGGTCTGCCACCTCTGAGTGGGTGTCCTGAGAAAAATTAAGGTGAAACCAGTGATAGAAAATAGTACCTTTGCTGAGATGTGGTCAGAGGAGCTGGCAGTCTACCCCTGGGGCCAGGCTCTGCCCTCCACAGCCAGCACCCCTGCTTAGCAATCTCAGCAAATGAGAGCAGATGTGAGTGGATGGCAAAACACCACGATGTTATTGTTCCTAGAAGCAGCTGAGGCTCTTGAACAGTGTGTGTGGAGAAAAGAATCACACTGTTCCTCAATTCCCATGGCCCATAGGTGCCTCTAAACTTTCCTGACATCACTCTGGCCTCTTTTCACTTCACTCTGTGAGAAAGAGGAAGAAGCTGTCTGAAAAAAACATAGATCTTCTGCAACTTTGACTGCTGCTGAGCCAGACAGAAATTTAGCAATGAGGGAATCTGGAAGAAAGATTTCACCAGAGTTCTCTAGAAAGCTAAATCAAATTTGCGGCTTCCAGTGCAGAAAACGAGACAGGATCATGTATGGGAACTGTTGTGCTGAAAGATTCTGAACTCTGTCCTTATTTACCTTCACTTCCTCTGGGAACCAAGGCTGTCCATCCAGCCTGTGCATTCTCTCAGGGCTACCAAAACTGCGGAATTTTTTAAAGATTAGAGAGAGGATTTCAAAGCCTGGTTTATCCAAATTGCGTGGGTACCAGTAGATACTAGAAAGGACTGTTAGGTTTTAATTCTTGTCCCTACTGTGGTTTTGTCTCATTTTTCAGTTTTCCTTTCTTCTTCTGTTCATTGCAATATCTGTTTGTGGTGTGACTGGCATTCTTGCTGGCTATGAATTTTCCTGCAAGGCTCAGATGTTTCCTCATGAGTTCAGTTCTCTGTCCTCGCTCAGGGGACTGTGCAGACTGCAGTGCACAAACCTATATAAGGACTCTTCCGAATAGAATCCATGAAATTAAAATGAATCTGTGAAAATAATGTCTGCACACAGAAAGAAAAGTAAAATTTGGAACTTGATCTGAGAACAAAAATTCCAATTATTAAGTAAGGAAACCAAAATGATTGAGAGGATATTGGCATTTGCTACAGTGAGCTGCATTCCTATATCATCTGATCTAATTTCAAAACCTTCTGGAAGTAATGAATAGCTTGGACTTAGTGAGAAAATGATCAATCTGCTAATGGCATCAAGTGACTTTACAATGGACAAGAAAATGTGTGTTATAGGAATTCCCATTTTATCCCAGCAGATGATCAGTTTATACCCTGGAGTAAGACAGTTGATTACCCATATCATTATCTTTGTTTGCAAGACTTAAAAACATTATTAACGACCACAGATTAATCAGTGTCACTTCCTCCTCCCATCTCCCTCTCTGCCAGAGGAGTAGTCTGTGTTTTAGCCTTTGGATCTCTGCATGAATTCACCTGAACAGTCCACAAGAGGCACAATATTGATTGTGCTGTTAATACTTGCAGTATGAGCTGAGGTCTTTCTGTGGCACCTGAAAAGACAAATCAGGTGATGAGAACATCTACTTAGAGTGATCTTTCTCAGACAGCACCGTGTGATTTATTTGGCTTTAGGAAAAGGGTGTCTGTGACCCAAAGCCAGTTCCCAGCAGTTGCACCATGTACTCGTAAGATTCCTGGCAGAAGCCATAACACATGGAGAAGGCATTGTGCTCTGTGGCACGTATTGTCTGTCTTTGAATTTCTGGGGCAAACATCACTGCCACTGGAGTCAGGTGCTATTTACAGACAGTAGATCAAATGTTATGCTAAAAAAGTCAACATCATTAGTTGTATTGTGCTGGTAGGGAAATTGAGGGAGAACAAAGGACATGCCCATGGTCAGTCACTCATCAGGCTGTCATCGGGAGAGCTTGGTGGTAATGCAGGTCTCCTGAATCCCAGACGGGTATCCCACTGTGCAGACTTTTCCCATTCCTTCGGGGGAAGGAGATGCTGAGTCATGTCTGTTATGCTGGGACAAGAGGGATGGAGAGGTGAGCATATGTAGGGAGGAGGATTAGAGAAAGGTGTGTTCACTCGAGACTGAAATTCGCTGAAGTGAATGAAAGAAAGAAGCCCTTGCAGAAGGAGCCAGAATGAACAGCAGGCTGATAGATGATGTCTTTTCCCTAGATAAAAGGACAAGTTTTGCCTGATGGCAATACAATCCAGATATTCTCATCTAGAGGCTGATGTGCTTTGTTTCTCGTGCTGCTGAGTAAGGACAGACGGATCTTGGCCCTGTGCTGTCCTCCTGTCAGCAGGTGGGCTGGGCTGTATGAAGCACTCAGGCCTGGTAGGGGGTGCACAGAAAGGAGCAGGATGCTGTGCACACATGCATTCCTGAGTCTTTCACCTTTCTGTTAGAGCAAGACATGAACTATTCTGATGCCCTGATCCCACCAGCCCTCAGGGGACTGAGCAACTACACAGCCTTAGCACCTTTCCAGCTCAGTCTCTCCCTGATCCTGCACAAAGAGAAGAGTGGCACAGCACACCAGCTTTTCTGGGAGCTTGAAGGTTCAGTGTTAGGTTGGCTGCAGAGTTCACTCTAACAGATTTTTGATCACTGAACTGAATGGATGTTGGAAAGCAGCTCTCCAGAGCTTCCCTCTTCTGAGCCTTCTTCTCTGATATCCAGGCAAAGCTCGTCACCGTGCTTCACCTGTCACGTGTTTGGAGCTTACATATTCTAAGGAATGGCTTCCACTTTTGTATTGGTCATCTCTGGTTGTAAATCTGCTGATTCATAGGATGAAAGATTGAAATGGCAAAGCAGCAGCAGCACCTGTCTCTGCTGAGACCACAGGCCCATAAGGGATGAAACACTCAGATTGCTGATACCTGCCAGTATCTTTTCTAGAAGAGAGTGACAGCATCTTCAGGTTTCAAAGCTGTCAGAAACTGGTTGTGTTTCATGAGTGCTTCGAAGAAGAGAAAGAACACTTCTGAAAAACAGCATTAAAAATTAATATGCTTTCCCATCCCCCTTCCTAGGTGTCTCATACTCTCTTTCATGTTGCTGGGATTTCTTTTGAAGCAATTGTCATGTAAAGTGGTTTGAGAACATTGGTAATAAATTTTTTAGAGACCAGATTTCAAAAGGTTTGGTTTGTCATTCAGTAAGTTCTTATTTTGATAGCACTTTCTATTTGAAAAAATAATAACAAAAAAATCCCTGTCTCCCCCATTGCCTTATGCAGTGTTTGTGCAGCTAAGGGAGAAATTGAGTCCAAACTGTAGAGCTGCTTTGTAATTACATGTTCTGCACATTACTTACTAATTGCACTTGGCATTACTTGCTAACTGAAAGATCACGCTGTACCATCTCATTTGCAGTGGTTTTCCTCTTCTGCTAGCACTTTAAAGGAAGAGCCCGTTGAGCTGATGAATAATACCAGGACTGTTTTCCAAAGCGGAGGGAAAGGATCTGCCATGACTGTACTGTAGGATTTTTATTGCAAGGTTTTGGTTTTGATCTGTTTTCGCAGAAACTCTTTGCCTGCCCCATCTCCTTTCTCCCTCCTGACCTGAAATGTGGCAGTGGTGCAGCTTTTCATGACCAGTTCAATATGGATTGCTGGTGGCCAACACTTTGAATTTCTCTCTTGTGGGCAACCTTGATGTCATGACCTTCAGTTTCAGAGGAAATAAACCACATCCCTCAGATTTAATATGCATGAGAAATTCTGTGAAATTCTTCTTTGACCCTTCTCCTTGGGAAATAGAATACAGACCAAGATTTTCTTGAACAAATTTGTCCTCATGCAGGCTGCTGTCTGGTGTTGGTACATTCTTGACAGTTTCACTGCTGTTGTTTTTTCTCCCTCTGAATAGTATCAGTGGAAGGCCTGATATCCGAGATGGTCTATTTAGATGGTCTAAATTAAACTAATTTTCACCAGCTGAAAATCTACATTCAAAAGGATGGTATATTCTATTTGGAAGAAAATGCATGTCTTCTTTCTAGAAAAAAAAAATGAGCTATTTTTCTTACTCTTTTTTGTACAGAAGTACAGCAGCCCTGAATCATCACCCATTGCCCTCAGGCTACTGTTCCTAGTTGACAGGTCAGCCAAAAGCAACTGAATTAAAAGCTCCAAAGTGGCTCTTAGAAACCATATTTATTGTTTAGGAAAAAAATTAGACAGTGTTTTTTGTTGGCAATTGCCTGCCTTTCCTGTGTCATCTTTCATTTTTTATGTTTCCTTTGTTTCCAGTCTCTTACTCCCTGCATCCTCTTGCCAGGCATGAGACAGTATCTCTCCCTCTCCCACTCTCCCTAAATGCTGATTTCTGTCTCTTTCAATTAAGTTCTATTTCCTTGTCTCAGTTCCTTTCTCTCCAATTTCCTTGTAACTAGTGACCTCTTTTAACGCTAATTCCATCTAAATCCTAATAAAAAAAATTGGGAGATTACACAGCCCATTTGGTTTTCTCTAAAGTCATGATTTATGTTTAATTCATGGAGAAATAGCTCATCTGTCACTACCTATTCATAAAATCTGGCCCCACCAGCTCAGCTTGCAACTGTTCCATTGCTGCTCATGTGGTTTTGGCCCTGACAGCTCAGCCTGCACATAGGAGTTTGCCTCACTTTACTGCTACTTCCTTACAGAGAGATGGATTCAGATCCTGATTTCATAACAGGCCCTCTTCTTTGTGTGAAACCAGAATTTTCTTTCATTGACTCCAAAGCTATAAATGTCAACAAGTGATGGAGGTACATCTATGTACCCAGACATTCTGTGAGTGTTCACTGAGCCAGCAACTCTAGTATAGGCTCACCGTTTCCCAGGAATGTGGGACTGGGGTAGCCTGACTTGTGGGGAGAAAAAAATCCAAGACCATTCAAGGCAATTATGAATGTGAAAGAACCTTGTACAGGGACACAATCTGTTCCCAGCTAGAGCTGGTGAGTTTGGGTGAATCTTGACAGTTTCTTCCAGACCATCTCCCTGCCTCTGGTCCATGTTACCCAGCTCTCTGGATCAGAGGAAATAGCAGCAACTGGTTTGTGTTGCCTCCATATATTCATGTCATGCTAACACTGAAAGTCAGTTCTCCTGGACCGTGGAGCCCTGGGACAGAAAGTAAAATAACCAACAGCAAACCCCAACTCTGTTCTGGCAAGGCTTCTTACGCCCACCTCAGTGCTGGTTCTGGAGGTGCCAGAATAGATCTTGCAACAGAACTTTGTTCTCCAAGCTTGCCAAGAGCCACAGGAGTGGGAATGCAGATCTTAGGCCCATGCAGGCTCTCCCTGGCTGCCGCTCAGATCCGTCTCTATGCAGAGTACCCAAAATGTTAAATGCCTTTAGAGTTCATGAGAGCAGACCAGCCAAATTTGAATAGCTCTTGGACCTCTGCAGTGGTAGGTCCAAGCTGGTGCTGCAGGGACCTATCCTGGGTCACTCTGAGTCCACCCATTCAACACCTATCAAAGCTGTTTGGAGGGAGTAACGCTCCAACCTGTGCTGTGCCACTACCACGGTGGCTTTTACCAAACACTGCTCATGAAACAGCACTGGTGATATTTGCTTGGCATATATGGTCTTCTTGGATGCCTGGTTATCTGTTAAGATCGCAGCAGTAGCAACATTTGCTCCCTTTGCTGGACATCAGAAAGAGAATGAGCACCTTCAGTTGTGCTAAATTAACTATTCAATACTTCAGATCTGGGACTTCCTCTGGTTTCAGTGAGTGAAGATCTTCCTCTTCAGGGACTAGAAAAATAACCAAAAACCAAGCCAAAACCCAAAACAACACATGCTTGTTTTCCTGCCAGGAGGTGATTCTTCCAGATTGTGCTTCTTGAGTTTGCCCATTAAATATCTACTTCTGGCACTTCCTGTTAGATGCACAGATGTAAATAAAGCGGGATTTTAACTGAAATCAGATGGTGATCTTACTTGACTTTTATTCCTTTTTACGTTCCCACAACAAAAGCACAGACCTAGCCTGGCTGAAGTATTCACTAATTTGGGTGATTTTACTATTGGGGATTTTTTGCTTGCTAAGACACTTCCTCTGCAAGCATTTTTCTTTTACAATTAAAGGAAATAAAAATCAAGGTTGGTCAGGCTTTTCTAAATGAAACAGTCTATTTATGATGACACTGCAATTAGCTTTTCTCTCAGCATGATCAATTAAAGTATATGTTTGGCTCTCTTTCTGTAGTTCTGGCTTTATTTTTCTGTTGATCCATCCATCTGCTTGTGTAGTTCGTCTGAAAAGATGCTGTCTACTAAGTATATTACTTTTTTTTTGCTTTTACTTTATTTTTAGATATTAAAAATGCTTACAGTCTATTCTGTGGGGCCTAATCCTGTCAAAATCTGGCTTCAGAGTTCCCCAAGGTACTTTGAGAGAAGCAGAAAGCTCCCAGCCTTTTCATGTCTCTCACCTTGTTGATGTCCAGTGAAGGAAAAATGCTTCAGAAAGGAGGGTACTTTCGATGTTAAGTGTAGTGAAGATTACCTTATCAGATTCTTTATTCCTTGGCATCTTCAGTCCTCTGTCTCAGTGCTGGGCACGCCTGAGGACAGCAGGTGTTACACACAAAGGAGCTGGGATGACTGGTGAAGGGAAAAGTCTTCCATCTTTATCCAGACCAGACCAGCCAAGTACAGGCAGCTTCAGTGCTTGCTTGCTCCATATGATGTCCTACCAGTTTACTTCAGAAATGACAGAAGAGAAGAGGACTTGATTTGGGCATGAGAATTTACAGTTTCATGCCTGGGCAGCTCATCTGAAGCTTCCAGCAGGAATAGATCCGCATGGACACAGATCCGATGCCTTTGCTGTGGGAGCTGTTACTTGAGAAGGTCTGTTTCTCATTCCATGAGCAGGGACAGGGATTGAACCTATGGACCAGAGGCAGGTGAGTTGTTATCTTGTGACCCTCAATTCATTCTGTTGACCTGACAGGAATGACCGCTATTGAATTACATAAAAAGCACAACTATCAACAATACAAGGAATGATAAGGCAAAAGGAATGCAATTTGAGAAGAGAGCACTGTATAAATGAAAAAAGCCTTTTAAAGAACTCCTGTACAAGGTTATCCAGGCAGCATTTGTAAGTTACTGTGTATTTAAAAAATTAATGAAAGATATAATTATAGCAGCATTGCCAATGATAATTTCTAAAATGACTCCACCATGGAACTGTAAGCATTTCAGAATTGATTTCCATGTTTCTAATAGTTTTTCTGCAACTTAATGACATCCAGCCCTGGCAATAGAAGCCTTGCCTTGTTTCTCCAAAGAAGGGATTAGGAAGCATTTTCTATTTTCTTAGCAATGATTTCACTCTGAGCTATGCAAAGAGAAGATGCTGTCCTATTAGCTAAGATTTTATGTGGAGTTGTAACTGCTTACTGAGAGGGATAGAACAAAATCTATGCAGTCTAAAGCCAGTGAATTGCCATTCTATGCCCTAGGTTGGAGAACCTTTGTTAAATTGAGCTTTGTCAGGAAACTGACTGTCTAAATACCATCTAGGCTGTTGCATTTAGTGCTTCTCAAGGACTTCCAGATCAGACTGCTTATGTGGAAAAATCAAAATATATCTTCTTTGTTGGCTTCTCAAAGCTGGGCCTTGAAAACCCAGCTCTCTTATTTTGTATCCTTGCAAGAAGCAATTAAGAGCTTTCAGTCAGACCATGGTAGACAAAGTTATTGAGGCAAAATTTATAGTACTTTATTTCCTTCCTCCCTGTATTATCTTGGTAGTTTATCTATGTTTATTAAAAAAAATCCACCTCCCTTATTTAGTGACCAGACAAAGTAAATCAGAAATGAAGGCACATGGGAATGGGTAAGTTGAATGAGATGGTATTGTCAAAGCGATGTGAGGACTCACCAGTTGAGTAGGGAAAAATAAGGTCCCACCAGTCTCTTTTTGCATCTCTTTCTTTGGGGCTTGTTTGTCTCTTTGCACTTGATATGGAAACCAATATCTAGGAACTGGAGGACTTAGTGTCAAGCACTTACTGATAGCTGGACACTATAATTTTTAAAAAGTTACAGCTCTTTGCCGTCTGCCCAACCCTCTGTTGGACCCGGCCACCTCAAAAGAGATATGGTGTGAGGGGTCACGTGCGTGCACCTTGGCCACTGTGTAAAAACAGCCAGTGATTTAGTTCACAAAACTCAACAAGAAACTCTGAAAGCAGGGTTCAGCTGCAATACCTGGTTTTGTTCAGTCAGGCTTTGTGCCCTGTGATTGCTTGTGTTGCTCATTTTTAATTTCACAAACAATGACGGTTTTCATCCCTTTCCGAGGAAAGCTGCTTGAGAGACCCTTGGAACCCCACAGATCACATAGCACTCTTCTCCATTCTTTGTATTTACTTACAGAAACTGATAAAAGTTTCAAATGCACACCAGAGTCGTCTTGGACTGTAGTGTGATCTCCATGATGTTGGCCAGTGAAGCCATGCTGTGGGTGGCATTTGGTACTGGTGAGCAGTGCTCACAGGGTGCAGGTGCTTGTTGGCTTCTCTGCAGCTCTTATCTCTGAAGCCCCTTCCACAGTGATTGATTCGCCTTAAGGAGCTTTTTGTTAGAAAGGGGAGGGTGGGGTGGGGAAGTACTACTTTAGGAATCAGGTGACCTAGAACCATTTCTGCAGTGCAGAGGAAAACATCCCTCTCTGTTCACACTCCTCTAATTACATTTAGTGTAGTATTGTTTCCATCTAAATTACAGCAATTATACACAAAGATCTTCTTTGAAATCATTTAATTAAAGAGTATCTAATGTTCTGTGCATTTGGAATGCTAATATGTTGCCTTCCGCCTAGAAAACCTTGGGTTTTTTTCATTAATTATCATGGAAGAATTTCAATGTCAGGAGGAATTTTTTTAAGCTTTTTTAAATACATTTAAAAATCAAGTAATTCTGGTGATTTTTGTAAAACACAAAGAAACCTTTTGCTCTCCTGATGGACAGTTAGCTAAGGGACAATCTGAGCAGCAAGATTTTCCTTTTAGATGCATTGACTTGCCAAAGTGTTGGGTATCTCCGACCCTGTCATCTTCTGAGTTTAGGCCGATGTTTGTGTTTGATCATGTTCTCTCTTCCATTTGCTGTGTTTTCCATGTAATAAGCACCCAGGTCAAATCTAGTTATACCTAAACTGGTATAAATCTGCTGGACTAAATGATTTCTGCCTGCTGTGTTGCTGCTTTGCAGGGACTGATGTTTCAGTCATGCAGCACAAACAAGATTGTATGTGCTGAAAGCAGTTGTAACGTAAGAGCTGATGGGATGTACTCGGTGCCAAGGAAAAGTGGGGAGGGGAACTGCGGTTAGAATTCCTGTTGAGTACAGTTTTGGAGGTTTTCTGCATCCCCCCACCATGCTCGTTCCCATTCCTCCCTTCTCCCTCCTGCTCCCAACGAGTGCTCTGGCACCCGATACTGCTTTGGTTTCCATGGGTTTGTCTTGGTCCAGGATGTGCCTTCTGTGCTGAGGAACAGGAATTGCAGCTTCTCCTGTAGCTTGGCCTGAATGCTGTGATGTTTCCTACCACTAATACCCCACAATTAGGACAACACCAAGAATTGTTCTGGAGAGCCACCAACAATCTACCTAATAAATCCATTCTACCAGACAAGTCCTTCCCCACTTGCTCACTTCTAACCTGAGCCACTTGTTCACGACAGAATTTGGCACAGGTTCTTCTTGTGTTGTATCCTTCCCACTTGTCAGCTTCATGGAGCTTCTCTGTGAAGCAGAACTTGGATATAGACAGGTGTCCACAGCAAACCCACCACTTCAGACTCTCAGATATCCCCCCCCACCTTTCTCTCCATGATCCCCATGAGCTGAGACAGTTTTGCAGGGGAGAGCATGACTGATTCCTGGGTGGTTGTTGTTTCATGGAGAACAGCACAACGCAGAGCAATTTTGGTGCCGACTACAGAAGGAGTGAGGGGAGAGCAAAGCCAACAATGTTTACGGAGCCCTGTGTGATTACAGTGTAAACAGAGATGAACTAGAGTAAAGAATGGCAGCACACTGGGGACACAGCAGGATCTGAATTATGCTCAGTGTGTGGAAGTCTTGTCTTCTGCTTCTCTTGATTTCACAGGAAAATTTGTAAGTCTTGTCTTTCTCCCTCTTTCTTTGTTAGTCTGGAATAATTAAAACAACAAAAAATTTAATCTTGTAAGTGGCTTGGGTAAAAATGTAGATTACTGAAAGACTTGGAATAATGAAAAAAAAAATGGTCTGCCATCTAAACCTCTCAATAAGGGTGATTAGACTTGGGTTCCATTTTGCTGGGTGCTAGGGTCAGGGGAAGACCTTCCAACACAGGCTGTGTACGGGGTGTCAGGAAAAGGCTAAACAGTCCTGGGATGTTGTAAGAACAGGAAATTATTATTCATGACTGAATATTATTTTCTGGCATTAAGCTCCAAGGCTGTATCAGTTTCTGCAGCTGAGATTCATGAGACGTTATTTGCTTAATGGAAGTATGAGTCTGGCTGACTCTGGTTCTTTTGTTTGTTTTGTCTCCCATGCTCAGAGTTTTTGGGCACTTCAGTCTCCGTTCTGAGTGGCAGCTGGTCAAGGTGGATTACAAGTCTCTCTTCAGCCGCAGGTGTGCCAAGGATGACTACCAAACCTGGCATCTGCACAATCAGGTATCCCCACTCTGTAGGAGGGCGGTGATGGGGGTTCCTTTTCCCCTACTCTGTGTTGCCAGAATGTAGTTGTTCTTTACAGCAAAGCATATGGAGTTTTTTGCATCCCTTGAAGAATGTGCATGAGTAAACACGGGGCCAGGCATCTGTGGGCAAGTTCAGGAGATTACCTTCTATTTTTATGAAAATAATCCGTTGCACCAGCTGGATCTTTTTGGCCACAATGCTTAGGGCAGTGTAAAACCACACCTTATTATTGAATTGTAGATGACACTGAATTCTTTATAGCTCTGTCAGTGACTCATGAAAATAATTTTGTTTCAGTTTGCCTCTTATTTCCCCTACTCAAAAATGAAAATAAAAACATTTATTCATCCTGCAGGTCCTGCAGGTATCTGTAAAACTCTTGAATATCTGTAAAACCCGGTAATCTGAAAAGCTCTTGAATAAAAGACACCAGAGGAAACCAAATTATTTCATTCTACTCAAGGATTCATGCTTTGCTTTTCATAGAGTGGCTTATTTTCATGCTGGGTGTATAACTGACAGGTCAATAACCTCTGCAGATTACTTATGGGTTACTGGCTACCCGAATGATGTCCCACACCCTGCCGGGCAACATAACTAGAGCCAGAACCATTGGCACTGTTACATTCCTGAATGAAATCCGTGAATGAGAAATGAACGTTAATTTGGCAAGGATAAGATAATTGAAGTAGTAGAATTGAATAAATGAAAATTATTTAAATGTAAGAAAAGGGATGAAATATGTGTAACTGTTCAGCAATCTTGGGAATCACTGCTAATGGGAAAGAGAAGTATTTCAATTAGTTATTGTCTTTTTTTCTTACTTCTATGCAGACAAATTATTTCTGCATCATAGAAAATTCTGTTTATAGCAACTCACCTAAATATAAAATGTTTCTTTTAGATTAGCTACTCCCAGTAGTGTTCTTGGAAACCTTTGCATTCAAAAAACCCAGTGAATTATGCTGTCAGAATTGTCTATAACAAAGCCAGCTCTATCACAGAAATAGCAGGGGAGTTCAGTTCTGTGTTCCACACCTGGATTTTGTCCTGTGCCCTGGGATTCAGGCCTGGACACTTGCTTCTGCAGAAGATTTTGTCTGATGTGTGGAAGAAACCCTGTCGTACACCCACATTGTCTTTTCAGGATAATTCGTAGGACTAGATACTGGTGGATGCCTTCTGAAATGTGGCATAAGTGGGTGTGATGGCTTGGGCATCCGGGCATTTTGGGCACATTGTCATCAGCATCCCAACTCAATGCTGAACACACTGTGCTCATGAGTCCTCCCAAGGAGACTTTTGATTTTGCACAGCCACAAAAGAGAGCTGGACACTAACTCCCACCCTCCCAGTGGTAAATGCTTGTTTTCATTGCCTTTTGTGTCTTTTGAAAAAGTGCTCCATTTAAGACCCAGCTGCCACTACAACTGTGTTTCTGCTCTTGTTCCTTGGCTAATGAAGGGAGAGCCTTGTGTCATGGGAGAGAGGAAGATCTATAAAAAACGTAAGCCTGGAGCCCAGTGTTCCCTAGGTCGGGACTATTCCCAAACTGTGGTGTCTGAACCGTGTGTCTGTGGCCAAGGAGACTTTGAGTGGTGAGTATGTGACTCTGGGGACTTGTGCAGGGGCTGTATTTTTGTCCCAAAATACTACCCAGACAGAACACCTTGCAGAGGAGCTGGGTCTCATGCAGCTTTGTGGCTGTGATCATACCATATAGCAGAGGTGTGACCCCCAAACCTGCTGAGTGAGGGAGGCTTCCCCTTCATCTGCAGGAAACATTTGTTAATCTCCAGGAGAAATCCAAGCCTGGAATTCAAAAGCAAAATAATTGCAAGTACTTAGAGACATTTTTTGTCTGTCATTCCAGAACAGTGACAGCCAGGACTTCTCTGGTCCAAAACATATTCCTTTCAGAGGAAAGAGGGAATTTCTCTGTCCTCACTCCCAAGGTCATTGACTACCTGGGGAGCAAGCCAGCAAAACATGCATTTTTATCATTATTCCCTTGAATTGCTGGGAACAAATTGTTGCTTTTTAGCAATGTTTTATTGAGAAATTTCTGAAAGGGCTTCTGTGACATGACTGTATAGCCCACCCTTGTCAGATATAACTACTTGTTTTGCATAAATATTGGTGTTTCTAGCTTAATGGGACCATAATTTTCAAATAGCTTTAAGGTCACTTTGAAAGCAGTTTAAAAATAAAGCAGGGAAAAAATGACACACTGCTTGCTATTGCTTGACAATCAGAGATAGGAGATGGGAGAATGCAGAAGTCACGATCTCTGCACAAGGCATTCCTACATGGCACCTGTGATAGGCAATATTTCTAAGATTTAAGACTGTCAATATCTGTGATGTTTGAGCTTAAATGATCAGAATGTCATTTAAATGGAATTCAAAATACCCTGCAAGCTGATCAGCTGATAAAACATTTTAATCTTTATAGTAGGTTATCAGGATCAGTGTCTGACTCGGTACTGGTGTTATTCCTGAGAACTTCACTTACCTTCTAATACTTTCTGAAGAAGTGTGAGGCATGATATCTGTACATTTATTTGAACTGAGGCCAGGTGAGACTCATGGTTCTGTTTTAGACCATGGACATACCGAAATGCAGCAAAATCAAGAAAAAATATAGACCAAAGTATTTTCTTGAATATTGTAGTAGTTTGTCTTTAAGACACAGTCAGGGATATAGAACAGAGATTTTCATCTTATCTGGATGGGTGTTTAATTTGTTCCTAGTGCCAAGATTACATGTGAGACTGCATATCTTGACTCATGAGACCCCTTTGTTCTCATGATGGGAACTTGCAGGACAAGCTATCTTGCCTTGCAGTATCTGCCCTTGGCACTGGCATAGGCCTCTGGGGTGAATCCAGCACCAGTCTCCAGAGATGCTCATGGATATTTTTTTTGTTGTTTTTTTTTTTTTTCCTTACACTGTCTTTTACCTCATCAGCTTTATATTTACACAGTGACATTTGTCTTTTCCAAGCTGGAAGTAGAAAACTGTGGTAGCTGAATTGGCCTTAAGTGCTGTTCTGCCTTGGGAAAAGGGTCTGCATCAGAACGCACCTTTTCAATCACTTGAAGGGTTCCTCATATGCATTCAGTGTCATTTTTGCTTACCTTTCCCGCTAACATGAGAGAATATTGCTGTTAACCTTGTCAGTCCTGCAGAGGAAATACAATTAGAGGACAACAAGCTGGCTTTTATTTCAGACCCTGCACTTCCAACAGAATTGTTAGCTGGCTTCCAATTGCAAGATTGTTATAGCTGGTGATGGACAATTAGAAGAAGCTTTATGGTGAATTTTGATGTTACTCAACAGGGCTGACTGGAAGAATGTGTGGGACAGTCCATTTGAGGAAAATACTGGCAGTGCTGGAAATGTGGCACCAAGCTTGATTATTTTAAAAGTGATTTTCAGAGAGGAAGGGTGGACTCATCTGCTCTGATTTGTGACTTCTAAAGGATGAGACAGTTGCTTAGTCAGTGGCAAGATACAGGTTATTCTAGAATATATTCTAGATTCATCTGCCTTCTTTGGAATGTCAGTATGAGAAGGGGAGGTGCTGTAAAGTGCCTTTTTTTTCTGCTGACTAAAAAGTGGACAGGACAGGTGAAAGGACATCCACTTTCACTTGATGCTGTTTCAAGAAAAACAGTTCCTTTTCAAGGAAAAATGTCCATTCTCTTCTGCCTGGGCTCACAGTTGCCAGTCGCTCTTGAAAGCACTGACTGGTCTGTCCCTTGGGTTGAACTGAGCAGGTCCTGTGGGGTGTCGGGGGAAGGAGGAGGGTCAGCAGCCAGGACTGGGTGAGTACAGTGACCAGCAAGTCCCAGCAGATGGTCCCTCTGCTTCCCCGGTAAGGAGGTTTGGAGCTGGTTGTAGGTTTGTAGTACCCTGTGCCACTTGCTGTGATGACACTTGCCTTTGAGAGCTGTGGGGATAGGACGAAGGACTGCAGGAGCCCTTCCACACATGCTGTGAGGGCTGTGCTCCCTCTCATTTGGTCACAGTGCCCTTGCCCCTGTCTGCCTCACAGTTGCAGCGCTGTTCCCTGCAGTTAGATATGAGGCTGATCTAAAATTCGGGAGCATAAATCATGCTTATGCCCCAGTTCAACAAATCCTCATGAGTCAGGATCAGGGATGACTCCTGCCAACCCGTGCAGTCATTTCCAGAAGCAAATCCTGGCCTTTTGTAACAGAGAGAATGGCAGAAGGATCTCGTAAGTGTTATTAAAGAGCTTGCTGAGCTTTCTTTTCCCTCTTCCTGCGTCTTTATTTACTCTGTCAAGATAGCTTTCCTGAGAAAGACAGCACAGCAGCTGGACTTGATTATTTCCTTAACTTATGCAAACCCTGGGGCTTATGAGAAGGAAGGTGGGCAGCATGTGAGGTTTTAATATACATTTACCAGAAGTTAATGAACAAGCACAGAACCTTGAGGGCACACAGCAATGTTGTCTTTAATTTTATTAAATATTTATGCAGCTCTTTTCTTCTTTCGGGCAAAGTACAGCTCCTCCTGAATATTTTTAATTACAAAGTCCCTGCCAGGCATTTTCAACTGTGCAGGTTGGACCCACTGAGAATGATTAAATTGAATGTTGAGAGAAAGAGCATTAGGAAATCTCCAAACCATTTAAAGTAGCTTACAGAATTTTTGCCCTCCAAAAAAAGAACAGTAACAGCCTGGGTCATTGGGGACATAGCACAGTTTTGTCTCACCAAAGCTCTTCCTGGAGACTTTCTATTGGTAGTTCAAGCTCTGAACAGGGGAAGGATGAAACTCAGAGTGTCCTAAAGGGCACAGAATGCTTTCAAGACAGTGTCTTCTGTAGCGTCTGTGTTTTCACAGAGGTTTAGCGTGTTGGCATTTGTTAACTTGCTGCAGGCAAAAATCCAGAATCTCTTTTTATTTGTCCTTTGAATCCAGCCTGTCAATAAAGACTATGCAGAGGAACCTGATCCAGAGCCTATGAAAACTTAGGGAAAGTTTTGGGTTAATCCTATTGCTTCATCATTGTATTGGCACACAAAGGCAGCTGTAGAAAGAAGTTTTGGATGTGGTTGTGTACACTTCCACTCTTAGGTGGTCCAAGAAAGCATCAATACCCTGGATTACCTTCACTGTGTGACACAATACCATGTAATCCTTACACTACGAAGCTGTCTGTGTTTAGTTTAGTGTTGGAAAAACACCAGCTGGTTTTTTCTCTTGGGCAAGTCACAGCTCAGGGAGCAGGGAGCCCATTAACATACATAAATATACCTACTATGGCTAGTTGTTCAGGAAGTGCTCCTAGTGTTTTATATTCCTAGCCACTGTTGGGAAAAAGTGACATTCGATCTTAAAATTAGTCTGGTTTGTTCTGAAAGCAAAGACTGCAAAAAGCAAACAAACCAAAAGAACCCAAAAAGTGAAATTTAAGTTAAAGATTGATAGGAAAAGAAATGAGCGATGCAATATTCGTTCTGAATCTCAGTCATGTTTTGTTGCGAAATGAAGCACAGTGCTCTGCAAGGTTGGTCGTTCTGGTGTTGTCAGGTCAAATGCCTTCAGCCAATTGTGTTCCTGCCTCTCAGACCAGTCCGGCACTTTGTCTCTGGACGAGCCCAATCCATGATGTTGTGCCATCCCAGCTGAGAACCACCAATACACACCTGCTTTGGGGACATCACCTAAAACTCTGAGCTAAATTTAGTGGAGTGTGCAGTGATGGACTCGTGACTTGTCTCCACAGTGACTATGGATATGAGAGGCACAGCAACAACCAGTGTATCCCAGCCTTCTGGTTCAGCCCGTCATCCCTATCCAAGGATTGCAACATTGGTCAGAACTACTGGAACAGCACTGGGTAAGTGCATCTTGCAATCTGTCTGGTTTTGGTGACTGCAGTAGACAAGAGAACTTGGATGGTTCTTTTTCTTTCTCTGCATCCCCTTATCCTCTTTTTCAGTCTTATTCATGAGGTGATGTTTGCAGCAGCATCTGTATGGAACATTGCCTTGTTCCTCAGAGACAGGGAGAAGCACGTTAACATAAGTGACATGTAGATATTGCATTGCTATCAAGTGATGTGTGATCCCTGGAGCCTAGACTTGGAGCTTCCCTTTGTTGCAAAATTAAAACACAAATCAAAAAGGTCTATCTGAGAGACAGCTGAACATTTAAAAGGATAGGTTTGAGGTATTTCACACTGTATTTTATTGAGCCTCTTACTATCTTACAGCTCCTATTTATATCAGCTTCTAGGAAGGCTCAAATGAGCAATTTCTAGCCTCTTTTATGTTTTTTTTCCTCTGCCATTTTCACTTTGTACATACAATGCCTTGCATTTCAGACAAGCTTCGTGTGCTGATTTCTCCTGGTCTGACCCGGAACAGATGACAAGTGTTGGCTTATTATGGCAGCATCACTTTGCAAATGCTCTACTATCATGCAAGAAATGCTGTGAGACTTGGGTTTCGCTGGCTGGTGCAAAATTGCAATGTTCCTTCAAGGACAGGGCAGACCCTGCAGGTTTTGTAGGGCTGATTCTGGGTCATGTGTCCTGCCTACTCGATGGTTATGGCAGGAATCAGCCCTGTTCCTGGCTGGTTGGTGCAGGTGGCTGGATGAAGTGAGGCTGCTGGGAGTCTGGAGGCATTTGACCTCAGAGACCCCCTTTCAACTGAAAAGTTGCTTTAAATATGGGATGTAATTACAGGAGCCCTGGCCAGTATGACTTCTTGTAGTCTTTGTGACAGAGAGCAACAAGAAAATAGTTGGGGTTGGTGTGAAATTAATAGAAAGGGTTAACACCCCTCAACTACACTGGGAATAGCCAGTTGTCTTGCTCTTTAGCCAACCTCTTCCAAGAAGAGCCCAGAGAAAAACCCATACCTCAAATCATTTTAAAACTGAACCGGGCAAAGCCCTTGGCATATTTTTCAAGTGCCCTCTAGCCCAATAGAGGCACACAAAACCTAATAAAAGGCATAATTAAAAAGCTGGGATGCAGGATGCAATCCTGCAGGCATTGAAGAGTTGGAGGAATTCTCTGCCTTTTAGCAGGGCAGGGTAATTCACCTCCACAATGTGTCTCTTGTCAGTGATGCTGCTGAGAATCTCTGGAGAAGGTTGGACTGTGATTGGCTTGGCTTTCACCCATTTAATAAAGTGTTGGGTTTCTTTGATTCTTGCTTCCAGAGAGGGGATCACGCAGGCAGTTAGCCTTTGAAAAAACACATGCATTAATGTGGAGAGACAAAGCAAAAACAAAACAGAGGAACTTTTTCGCCCACTGTCTGAGCCCAGTGTCCTTTTGTTACTGTTCCCCAGGTACCGAAGGATTGTGTCTAACAACTGCACAGATGGCTTGCGAGAGAAGTACATGGCCAAGATGGAGAAATGCCCTGGAAAAGCACCGCGGGGATTGCACATCCTCACTTCTGATGGGAAGCTGGTCATGGAGCAGGGACACAATGCCACCTTCGTCATCCTTATGGAAGAGGTGTGTCAGTGGTCTCAGCAAACTTCTCTCTGTGTGGCAGGACTGGAATTCTTTTCCTTCACTTTTCAGGTTGCTGAGAGGAAAATAGCAGTCAAGGGGGATCATGAAAAGGTGAATGGTCTTGAGATTTATGAGAATTAAGGAATTTAAGAGAATTGAGGGCTATAGTGGCACATAAAAGCAGGTCGTATTGGGTCACACCAAAGGCATTTGGTTATCTTGTCTATCAGTGATGATGAAGTTAATGCTGAAGAAAGATAGAGCTGGTCAAAAAATTTATTTTCCCACTCACTTCTTGCCACCTCCAGCGAACTGCAGTTTATGGAGTTTGTGAATCAGAAGTGGTGTTTCTGTGGTGAGCAATTCTGTATCTGGGGTGCAAAGCTTTAACTTCAGCTTTTCTGGGGAAGGTTAAGAACACTGGGAAACATGTTCACACTCACAGGGAGCAGTGAGGGGCACTGTTGTTTTGCAGTAGGAATTGGGTCTCCTCAAAGCACCTCTGAGCTCCCCAGCCCATATCTATTGTATTTGTCTACTGGTACAGTTCCCTCTGTAGCCAGCAGCAGCATAAGTGACACCATGCTTATGCCAAAAGCATCAAAATGTTGAGGCTCTTCTGGCCAGGGACTGAGGTGGTGCTGGACAAACACAACTGTTTTTTGTCACATTTTCTGTCCTGTGTCTGTTATTTTGGGGCAGGACCTGGAGACAGCTGAGGCAGACCACCCACAGACAGACAGACACTCTCACACTAAATTAAATACTTATATAGTAGCTAAGTGTTGCACTGGGACCACACTAATCTGACAGGGCCTCTTTACTACTTCCTCAGAGGTTCATGCATACTCTGCTTTTACACAAGGGGGATTTCTTGTCTGCTTGCTGCTTCTTTCATATTCTGCAGACTTGACACGGTAAGACAATTTGTATAGACACTATGAGTGGGAGTTCAGAAAAGAACAGATATAATCTGAAAATTAGGAATCAGCTAGTAATTTATTAAGGAACTCAAGTGGAACTGCTGCGTACGAAGAATGGTAAACAGATGGGGAATACGGCAGCAGTCAAAGTCGCTGAAGAGTGGAATCTTTGCAAGGCTTCAGAGATTGAAGAGGCAGCTGAATAAATATGTGAGGGTGTTCACTCTCATGTCCATTGTTGGAAAAATAATGGTAGTTGGAAAAACATTTCACTGAAACAACCTTTTTTTTTCTAAGGGAAGAGGGTCTTCAGGAAGATGTCTCTGTAGGTGAACAGCTTATTCCACAGAGAGTGGTGTGTTGATTTTGTGTGATTTGTTTCTTAAAAGAATAGACTTTCAAGAAGAAAAGAAAAGGAACACTGAGATTTTGGACAAAAGTGTTCCAGTCTTTTAGTGTGAACCTGAGAAGAATTGTGGTCAAAGAATTCCTTATGAGTTGGAAGAAATAATTTCTGTAGAGGTCTTAATTATTACTTACCTTGCTGCCATACAGATTCATTCCTGGCTTCCTCCACCTTCTCTGGTCAGTCTGTTTACTGGTGGTTGTTTTGTACCTAAGTTTACACTTCCCGTCTGAGCCGAACAGCAGCCAGACCAGCCCTCCTGTGGATACATCTGTGTGGTCTCCATTCAGCTGTATCAGACTAGCCCTGATGAGCCAGCAGTTCTTTCCTGCCTTCTACTACACACCCTCACTATATGGAGGTGACTGACCTTTAGCCTGTCAATAGTAAATGAAGACTTCATCATAGTTAATCAAAAACTGGGTTTTGCAGGATTTAGAGAATTAGCTTTAGTAGTATTCTTCACAGTGGTATTCAGAATACGTGTGTGGCAATGACTATGGACAAAGAAGTGCAGAATGACTGATGGCTTTGCAGTGTTTTCAGAAATGCGGGGCTGGACTGTGATTTGGACTGTGTATACATGCAAGAGAACATGAGGAGATAACCTTTTTAGACTTTTTTTTTTTTTAAATCTGAGTTTGGTTTTGATCACAAAAAAGCATAAACTGCCAAATAGCTGTTGTGGAGTAGTGTTCTTGACCATGTCTGTTCACTGATTTCCATACTCAGAGCTCCAATCTCTGTGACAGGCCATAACTTCTTCCCTCTTAGTCACTTACGGGGCTTAAAGCAATAAAATGCCTTTTGAATGTATATGGATAGCAATGATGTCTCTTTCCTTTTGAAATGCCTCCACTTGCCTTCTATTTTAATTTATATTTATAAACTCCAGAATATCTGACATCTTTGTGTGGGACTAGCATGCTTGTTTTAGTATTTTATATACTGGATACAGAGGTATGGAAAGGAAAAAGAAAACAGGATTAGTGTGATGGGCAGGCTTTGCATTGAAGACCCAGCTCATAATTGGGTGAAAAGTTTATCTGCTGCTGTTTAGTCATGAAAAATCTGTTCCTGCTTCTCTATGTGAAACCTTCTCATTTCAGATAGAATCATATTGGAGAAGCAAGAAGGAAATAGAAAAGAGAATTGTCAGGCAAGGGAGATGAGCTGCCATGGTTGGTGCAAGAGATTTCAGCCTGAGGTCATCAGGGATGAATCCAGCCTAGATCAAATTTTTATCCTCTGTTCAGTATCTTCCGCATGAGATGAACTTGTGGTCTTAGTGCATTCCCTTGAGAAGTGGTTTTGAAAGGTTTAACAAGCTGTGGGAGCCTTTCTATCAAATAACTGAATATCCCAAGAGTGTGATTTTGCTCCTGCCAGAGAATTTTTTAGAGTGACTTTAAAAACTCTCTGTGTAAAGGATGTTATTGACTACTCAATATTACAGGTATGTTTTAGTGTCACTACCACTTTAGTCCTTTCTGATTGCTCTTTGGTTTGTACTGAATTTTTAATGTCCTAGTAGGGCAGAGGTGAAAATGGTGCCCTGATCAAGTCAATAGCCAAAACTGCCCTGGCTCCCATGGAATGGGAATGATGGAGCAAGGAAGGAGAAAGATCTAACATATATAACCAAATATCCATATTTCAAAAACTACATGCAATAATCCTGGTTATATGAGTATCTGAAGACCCCAAGTACATACTCAAAGTAAATTCATATCTGAAAAATACCATTCCTGCACTCTGCTTTCTTCGTGCAGGTATAGTCTGTGAGGAGGATAAAGTCTGTGAGGGCTGCTGAGGTCCTGCTTATCTACACAGGGGACCTCCTTCATTGTGGTCTGGCTTCTTGTGTGTGCTCCCTGTGCATTTGCAGCTATAATGGTGTTTATGAGATGACTGTAAAATATTTCTGAATTTCCCATAAAAAAAGGTAAATTTATCAGCAGAGATTTTTCAATTTTTTTTTTTTTTT
Source organism: Struthidea cinerea (assembly GCA_013397865.1). Taxonomy (NCBI): domain Eukaryota; kingdom Metazoa; phylum Chordata; class Aves; order Passeriformes; family Corcoracidae; genus Struthidea; species Struthidea cinerea. Next base: position 139,255 of record VZTI01003366.1, on the reverse strand, counting down.
TTTTTTTAATTACTTTCAGATTACATCCTCAATATATCTAGGAATTGACTTCAGTTTGGAGCTAGGAACATCTCCAAAATGTAGTGGTGTCTTCTTCACCCACAGTGAATACAGTGCAGATCTCTCATGAAAGGAAATTACTTGGCCCAACACATCTTATATATATGCAGAAAGCTAAAGCTACAGAGATTTAATCTGAGTTGTAGTTTTATTTCAGTTTAGTGAAATCACTGCAGTGGGCTTTAGCTTTGTTTAAATTAGCCTTGTTTTGTGTTACATTAGTCAGCTGGGGGCAAGTATAAAATAAGGCTTCAAGAAACTGAGAAAACAGACACTTCTACCGTTCAACTACAGTAGTTTAAAGCATGATTTAAGCTCAACTAGTGCAACTTCTGTCTCTAGACAATACCTGTGGTACTGGAATCTCTTGTCTGTTTTTCCCTCCTTCATTTAATAACTGTCATTGACAGTAATCCTAGAAGAGATTTTCTCATCATCTGCTCCGTTCTCCTGTGTATCCAGGCCCTTTCTCTGTGTTGACTGACATTAGACAAAAAAAACCTGTCAGTCCTCAACGTGGGACTCAACCTGTATAAATTCAGCCATCCTGAAGCTGCATGTCTAGCTGAAACTAGTCTTCTAAACTCACGATCATCAGGGGTGGATATTTGCAAGAGATGATTCATGTCACCTGTTTCAGTTACCTTAGGATGGGCTGTTGGTCTTTTGCTGTCTGTGTCTGGCCACTTTGGGGAATGACAGAACAAAGTTCAGCTTTTTTTGAAAAGTTACAACTTTGTGTCCATGCTGCTGAAGTGGAACTAAGTGGGATCGAGGGTAATATAAATCCTTTTTTATTAGCCAGTTTCCTATCCAGCCTTCTCTGTTGCAGGGTGATCTCCAAAGGACAAACATCCAGCTTGATTTTGGAGATGGCATTGCAGTATCCTATGCCAATTTCAGCCCCGTGGAGGATGGCATCCGGCACGTGTATAAGAGTGCTGGAATCTTCCAGGTGACGGCGTATGCAGAGAACAGCCTGGGCTCAGACACTGCTGTCCTGTTCCTGCATGTGGTCTGTGAGTACTTCCACCTGCCAGATTCCTTGGGTGAAAATCTGACCTCACTGAAAGTCCCTTCAGCTTCAGTGGGGCCTAAGAATAGGTGAAAACCCACACACACGTGCAGCTCATGCTCTTCCAAAGGCTTGGGCTTCTAGACACTCTTCCAACTTAAGCAGACTTTATTGAATGAAGGGAAAGGGAAGGGGTATTTTTAACACAAGGATATTTGCAGTCCTCAGAGTTACGGAGAAAAGTTTGAAAGTGTCTATTGGGCTTTCTGAAAGCATCAGAGACCAAGCAGCATATGAAACAAAGTCTGTGTGTTTATTTTCAATACGTGTCTCATTCAAAAGGATTGGATTAAACTACTAAATTTGGAGTCTCTTATTCAGAATTTCAGAGTTGACAGTGCTAATTTAATGAAATAAAAGCATTATGCTGAGCATGCTTCCTGAGATATGAATGTACTGAGTGCTGATGTGCTGCTTTTCACATTTCATGTGTTTGACATGCATCCCTGATGCTTCTGTCCTGTTTGGTAGATCAATGCCAATCATGATCTACCAATGTTTGGTAGATCATGATTTCTCTCCTGTTGACACATGAGCAAACTCAAATATAGAGCTCTCAGTTAACTTCTCAAAGCCACAGGAGAGAGCAGAGAGTGTGGAATGCAGGATGAGACCAAAAAGAGCCCAGTTCTTTGATCTACTCTCAGACTATTAGATTTTCTGTGTTCAGATGTACCCCGTCAATTTTGCCCCTAATGGAGATCATAGCCATGCCTGCCTTCCCTCTTTATCTGTCAGAATGTCTTACATCCTGCTTTTACTTGGGCTTTTCTGCTGAAAGGAAGCACATTTGAAATTTCCAAATCTCAAGAACTTTTTTCTCCATTTTAATTTCCAGCTCCCTGTGTGAAGGAATAAATGTTCCTTGAAGCTTTTATTATGCTCATAATTCCCTCAAAGTCAATCATGGCTGCACTTAACAACCTGTTATTAGAGCATTAACTGTTTTTCCTTCACCTTGGGCCATTAGCTGACAAAAGGGATGGTTACCTGGTAATAACAACCAGATTTGTATGGATTATCTGATTTTTCTCAAAGGAACTACTTTTTCATGGTGATGATTTTAAAGCAGAATGCAACAAGGGACAGTTCCTTGGCCTGTTTTTTCTGCTCCACTCTTTTCTTCATCGACCTTTCAGGTCTCTCCTTTGAGTTTTATAGCATTCTTAGGTGGCCAATTTATTATCATTATCTCTAGGGAAATATTTTGCAAGCACTTACACTCATGCAAGTGCTGAAATAAGATGACACCTAGTACTAAACTTTTGATATATTTGGATGTACTGGTCAATATAGGAGGTTTGACCTTGAAGCTCAGATGAACAGACAAAAATGCCTGCGAATCATTCTTATTATACTATCTGTCTGGTACTGGGATCCTGTGCTAAAAAGAAAAGAGAGAAAAAGGCTTCTTGGCCTCAAGCAACATTAATTTTTTCTCTGCAGCTTTATTAGCAGCCAGTCAACTTTTCAGCTTTCTGGAATCTGCTGTCAAGCCACTTATCTTGATACTTAAAGGAAGCAGAGATATTATTTATTTTCCTGTTACATGCACTGTCACAAAATATTTGGGGGAGCCTGCTATTCCTGCAAACCCAGAGTACTTCCTATGGTCAGAGTTCAGTTGTGACTTGCTGGTAGAGACCTCTTGGGAAAAGCGGGGGAGAAAAGATCAAGTTTATAAGGAGCCGAAGGCAAGAACAGGGTCCTTTTGTGCTTGGAGCTCTATGTTCCAGTGGTAAAAGAACAGCTCTTGCTCTCCGCAATCTTTGTAATCCAAGTAGATGGAGAACTGATTAATGTCCCCATTTTGTGCTTGAAGAGCTGAGAGGTAACACAAGAGGATTGTCTCAGTTAAAATCACCAAATTTCCTGCTTCCCAGAATGAATGTCTTATTAAAAAAAAAAGAATCTGACTTTTCTTATTTTGTCCTTTCCATCTCGCAGGGACAGTCTGTCAGTTTGCTGTGTTTTAAAGGTACAACCCTTAAAGAAAGTTACACTGTCTGATGGGCAGCAGTTATCAGCTGAAATTCAGTACCAGCCAAAACAAAAGATTAAACAAGAAGAAAAATAATGGAGATAGTAAAGCTTTAAACAAACTACCAAACAAAACCTCAGTATGTTTTACACATGTTGTTTTTTCTAGAGAGGAAGTGCCTTCTGAATTCAGGGCTTCATGCCCTGGATTTATTCTGGGCATTTGCATTTATTAGATACAACTTTGCATGGTGGTTTGTTATTTTTTAAGTCTTTCAGAACCGAGTGCTTCTGACAGTTACATGCTCTCTTACGCCAATGGACACATCTTTCAAGTGGTTCCTGATGTTTTACTAGGGGTAACTGACTCCCCAAAGGCTTCTCAAGGTCAGGTCTAAGTCAAAAAGTTACCAAGGATTTCCAAAATCATGAGTCTTTATTTTGGAGACCTTCTAGAAAACTGTCGGGGGTATTTAATCAAGTCATAAATGCCTCTTATATAACCAGATTTAAGCCATCTTGGCTAAAATTATCTTCCCACAAATCTTAGTAGCTCAGTGGTTATATTTTCAAGAAAAAACCTTCTTTCTCTCTTGTGTCCTATCCCTTTCTTATGTCCTATCCCTGTGGATTTCTATAGCAGCTTTCCTGTATAAAACAAAGCCGGTTCATTGTTCTTCTTCAAAATACATTTAAAAAATTCTTCTAAACACAGTGCTGACCCTCTGAAAATTAGCACTGTGGAAAATGTGCATAAGAGGGGACAAAAATATGTATTTTTAAATCTGATTATCTTTTTCTGTTGTTTATTGACTGCTGAAATTCTCTTATTTCTAAACTAGACTCTCGCTGCTGACATAAGACTTCTGATTTATTTAAAGGAAAGATCCTTGCTGTTCACAACTGTGCAGGGAGGATTTAACTCAAAACCTTTAATAATGAACTCTCTTCCCACAGGTCCAGTGGAGCACGTCCATCTGAGTGTCCCCTTTGTTGCCATCAGAAATAAGGATGTCAACATTACTGCAGTGGTTTGGCCCAGCCAGGCAGGCACACTTACCTACTTCTGGTGGTTTGGCAACAGCACCAAGGTACAGATACCCTTTGGTTCATTTTTTCTTCCTAAGCTTTTCACAACAGACAGGGAACTTTCTCAGCCCTAATAAAAACTTTTTGCCTTTGCCTGTTTTGTGTTTTAGTTTTTTCCTCGTCTGAAAAGGGTTGTTATTATCTGAACTTCAACCTTTGTGAATTTATTTCCTTCTATCTTGTGTTGTTCTGAGGAGTCATTACTTTCTACATCTGGTTGTTATCAGCCCTGAGATTTGAAGACCACTGTTATTACCAGCATTCACTTGCAACTTAACTGAACTATGTATGGAATAATGCTGGCTTTCAACACAGTGTTTAAAAACTGCTGGTGTTCAAATAACCAAGGGGGTTTCCATTATGCACCAGTGTGCAGTACATAGTGCTGGATTCCAACACAGGGCTTTAAAGCTCTTGGTGTTCAAATAAACAGTCACATCTAGAATTTCAAGCTGAAGAGTCTGGCTGTGTTCAAGAGGGAGATGAGACTTCTTTGTAGTGAATTTTCAAATGATGTGTATTGTAACTATGTACTATGAAGAGCTTCTTTATCAATAGTTAAAGTAAGTGAAACTACAAGTTAACATCATGCTTTTAAATGGAGAGAGCAGGATTGCTTATTAGCTGCAGTTTTTATTGCGGGCTTTAGGAGTGAGACAGGCACTATTCTCCATTCTTACAGTTGTGAAATGTACAGCTGTTAATTTTACAATGTAGTTTCTGCTGTTATTTACAGAAGCAATTTAAGTCATGTCATTGTCTACATTTGCAATTGAACGTGTGCACTGAGGTGAGATCGCAGCAGAAAGAAACGGGGATTTTTACATGAAGTATGTAAAACTTGAGATAAAAAATAGGCGCACAAGTATTTTGTTTTCTCTTTGACAAAGCTGCTTAGTTTTAACCTCTTACCCTAGCTACCAACAATATCAGGAGAGGCAAAATAAAAACAGTAAGTGCTGCTTCTACTGGGATTTTACATCCAGTTAGGAAGCTCACTGTAAGAACTTTTTTTTTTTTGTGGAAGCATAATTGAGGCACTGGAAGAGCTCAGGAGCAAAAAATATTTACTGTAACTTGGCAAGTTGCTGTGCCCCAGCTGAACTATGGCAACCACCCACATATGCACATCCATTGCAAGTACCTGGTAATTCCACATAGGTTATACTGCATTGAAATGCAGGGATACAAAATCACATTACAGTTCAGATATTTTTGGCTCAGTGCTCACACACGGAGAACCATTAAAGTACATCTGAGTCAATTTAGGTGCTGGTAACTTGATCACCTGCTTAAGCCTTCCAGTGTAGAGTTTTCCTGCTATTGTTTTTGTCCTTACTACAGAAGTTGATTGTGAATAGGGCTTTAAAAAGAGTTTTGGAAATAGAAAGTAACCTAAAAAAGGTACAGCAGCAGTGGTGTTTGCTGAAGATTTCTGTGCAGTTCTCACAGTGCTTGCTTCTGGGTTGGAAATATGATCTGTTTCATCTTCTAGCTTAAATTTCAAACCCATAGGCACCAGAGTACAAGCAGATATAGATGTCTTTGGGATGGATACTTTGGACATAGCTCACATGGAGTAGCTGATCCTTTTGACACCTTGGCATGATTGCTGAAATATGGAATAGTAAACATGGTGCCACTTACCAGTGTCTGAATCTCAGACCCAGAGCACTTTTCAATATTTGCAAAGCATTATCTCCAGCTACCTCATGGAATGTGCTTTAACTCTGACAGAATTATGGCAAAGGATATAGACATAAGTGTATCAGCCACCTTTTTTCAGAACAGCAGTCTGTATCACATCAAAATTCCTCCTGGGATGTTTAATGTGTATGTCAGATCCTTCTCTGTGCCCACTCATGACTAAACGATGGTGTCTGAGTACAGGTGGAAGATGGGGACACTGAATTAAAGGATGAGGTGTGTAATATTGTGACTGGTATTATTAGATGATATATTTTAGTTCCATGCTGAGGGATTGCAGCTTCTTTTCCCATTCAGCCCATAGCCATCCCAGGCAGAACCAGATGTGTCTCATGTCACTGTGCAGTCTCACTCTCTGTGCTGCTGCATGGGACAATGTTGTCTTAGACTCAAATGACCTGGCTGAGACTCCTCTACTGGTCTCCCCACCCTGCTGAAACTCCTGTACTGATTTTCTACTGTACTGATTTTTGTGGTATGCCCAAAGGCCAATTTGCCTGGATTAACACAGGTCCAGTTTAATAAATGTATCCAGCTGTCTAATAGGTTTGAGCAAATGAACCTTAGACTACTTGATTTAATTTACAGTTAGTTTCCAGGTCTTGGTTCTTGAATTAAAATTAAAGAGTTGGCTGAATGTTAAAACTCCATGATGGAGGTGAAATCATCCATGATAATGGAATGTCCAGCATACACACATTCAAAAAGAAAAAAATGTAATTTTAAAGGCCAGATTGCATCCTCTTATCTGCCTTTGCACAGAACCACAACCTGTAACCTCCAGGAGGATTGCTGATATCACTGCAGCTTGATATGGGCCCATTCAGCTTCTCCAGGGTCTGTGCATATCTCAGTAAATGTTAGCTAGGCCTCCAGGGCTGGCACAAGCTGGCGCCCTTGGACTGTGTGTGCCATGTGATAAGACTTTTTGGATTTTACTGCTTTTTCAGCTCGTGGATGAGGGGGTCAAAGGAAGGTGGTATTCTAGAGAGAGAGAGAGAAATGTGTTTGCCAGTCTGGCCTGTGCCAGTGGAAATTTTGATTTGGCTATGAAAATGGCATATGTGACCACTGTTGTGAAATGCAGTCAGGTTGGCAGCCTGATGAGATAAAGTGTGAGAGCTGGAAGGTGAAAGTTTAGAAGTTTCCCTTTGAAAACAAACTGGCAGTGTAGTGAAGGGACAACAGCAATGGTACAATGGCTTTATCTGTTCTCTTAGACCTCTGTGTGCTTTTGCAATGGAGATCAGTATCACTATGTCCATTTTTGTAGTTTCTCTAAATGAAGAGCTTTTTCTGTAGACCAGCTGTCAGATTAGTGGCACTGTGAGGGCTGGACCTTTGATTTTCAATTGTGGTGGGCTGACCCTGTCTGGACACCAGATGCCCACTAAAGCCACTCTATCATTCCTCTCCTCGCATGGGTAGGATACATAAAATATAACAAAATCAGGTCACAATAATGACAGAGAGATACCACTGATTATTTAAAAAAAAAAAAAACAACAACAACAAAACAGCCTTGACTTTGTGAAATTAGTAATTTATTATCATTCAAAGCAGAAGAGGATAATGAGAAATAAAACCAAATCTGAAAACACTTTCCTGCATTTCTTCTTTCTTCCCAGGCTCAACTTCACTCCTGAATTCTCTGCCTCCTTCTGCCCCAGCAGTGCAGGGAGACAGGGAATGGGGGCTGTGATCAGTTCATTACACGTTTGTCTCTTCCAATCCTTCCTCCTCAGGGGGAGGACTCCTCTTTGCCTGCTTATGGGAGGGAGTCCCTCCCATGGGAGACAGTTTTCCACTAATTTCTCCAATGTGGGCCCTTCCCATGGGCTGCTCCAGCATGGATCCCTTCCACAGCCACATTGAGTCAGCCTTGTCAGCAGGAATGACGCCGTGCTTTCAGCCTGGTTAGCACAGTTTGCCAGCTTGTGGTTGCAGCTTGCTTACAGACTCGCAGCATGGACAGGGCAATGCTGGATGTCCTCACTCTGATCTGAGCAGTGTTGCTCTGTGAGAGATAAATGGATTTGTGCTCATAAAAGCAAAAGCTGGCCCTGACTCTGAACAATATGGATTGTTTGAAGAAGCATCTGCATCTTTGGTTTATTTTCAATTTGAGGTTGGGTTTTTTTCAGCAAATACAGCAGCTGAGCTGGGTGTGTGTGTACAACACTGCATTCTACTGCACTAATTCTGCAATTGCTCGCCGCTGGGGAGTCCATATGCTAATGGGTTGCAGTTCAGTGGAAGAATGTTTTAGGAAACATTTACTGAAATGAGAGAAACCTCTGTCTGTGGGACACTTCTCACAGGATGGTGTTTGGGCCACCTTTAGTCCCTAGCAGGACATGCAGACTTGTAGCACCACACCTGTGTCAAGGAGCAAGGACGTTGTTGCCTGGTGGATTAGTCAGGTTCATGTTGTGATCCTGAGTTAATCTCACCCTGATTTTGATGTTATCATTTGTGTTTGCCTCCTACAGCCCCTCATCACCTTGGAGAGCAGCATCTCGTACATGTTCACTGCGGAGGGGATGAACACTGTCACTGTGCAAGTCGCTGGGGGCAACACCCTCATCCAGGACACCAAGGAGATCGCCGTGCACGGTACCCTCAGCCCTTTGCAATCGCATCTCAGGGGTGAAGGACAGACAATCATTGCTGATCCAAAATGACCTCTAGTAACTTGATAGTGCCTGGAGGAACCTCTGAAGACAAAGCTCTGATGACAAAGTAGCTCAGATGTGTCATGATGACAGAATACAGAAGTGAATAGAATGGGGCAGCTAACCAAATTTGTAACCTCAGCATTAATAAGGTGGTTGGTGTCTCCTGTGTCTGTTGATCTGTCTGTACTCCCAGACAGGGAACTCCCAAAAATAAAAAACCACTTGAACCAGACTTCCTTCCTCCAGCTTCCCAGCTGTGGAAAGAAATAGTTACAGTGCATCATTAAGGTGATCTGAATGCAGCTGGTGTCTCTGTCAGTGACTGTATAAATGACAGGGGTCAGGAGGGGTCTGGAAAAGAGGACATGAACGACTCTGTTGTTGATATCACTGGCCATCTTCCATGTCACAGCTGGAGGTCTGAGTGTGCCCAGTGGACTTCCCCGTGGGTAATACTTGGTATGTTCTTACCATATCTGCCTGTCATGGGCTTCAAAAAGCACCCTGTGGCAGACAACAGAGCTTACCCTGTTTGGGCCTTGATAAATCCTCGTTGAAATGGCTCTCTCAGCAGCTTTGACCTGGACTTTTAGAATAATTTCCACCCTGGGCAAATCTTTATTTTCCTTATACAGTTACTGGCATCCAGCATTTGAGGACAAGCTTTTCTTTGGACATCAAGTTTTATTGAGAAACCTGGGCTTCAAATAACTTGGTCTGTTTTGAAGTTCAGCACTGTGTAGTTGCACTGTGTGTGTCTTATTTCAGTAATTAAATACAAATAAATGTCCTGCTGTAGACTCAGATTTAACAACCATCTAAATAGATATTTATTGATTGTCTGGCCATGAAACGCAATAGGCTTTAATAATTTGTTAATGTGATTTAGTAATACCCAGCCTTGCTATTATCAAATATTAGGAACCCTCTACTTCATAATTTTGAGCACTGCAAAATGTAGTGTTTACTTCTGGGAAATTTCCATCTTTCCACTAGTTTCTGGAATAAACCTGAATCAAATATATTTAAGAGTGATACCCACAGGTGATCTCTATCTTTAGTCCCAGTAGGTCCCACAGAGAACTCCTCACTCTGTTTTTAAACACCTTGGAAGAAATTTTGCCATTCTGTTTAGAAGATACAAAGCTTTGGATTCTGTGACAAAGAGAAATTGATCCATTTGGTTTCAGTCCAGACAGTCCTATGCGGTGCTGTACTGCAGACTGACCTGGCCTAAGGAAGGAGTCCTTCCAGTCCCTCAGTCTGGTCATCAGTTCAAGTCTGAGTACATAAATGAGTGACACCTTTAGTAAACATGTCGTCTGATAAACTTGTATCCTTATCTGTGTCTTGAGTCAAGTGATTATGGGTCTAGGCCATAATCTGGCATGGATTTCTGGCGTTACCAGTGGAGGAGATTTATTCAGGTATATTTTTGAGATTAACAGAGAAGAATTTGCTCGAAAAATAAATTGGACATGGTACTCAGGGGTCAAAAGTCAAAGATTTTGTATATGTGACTCTGGGTTAAACCTTCAGAACTTGAGAGACTTTCCGTGCTCTCTTTGATGCTTTTTTTATTTAAAATATACTGCGCCATCTAAAAAGAAAGAACAGTTCTTGCAAAAGATGCCACATAAATGGTGTGCTGGCACATCCTTGCTTTTCTGTGGATTTCCTCATTTATACTCTGGCAGGTTTATCTTGATCTAAAACTAGTGCCTTCTTACAAATGATTAATGGTACTTACTTGAAGTGTCTGGAGATCATTTGCTTCAAGGTGAGGCACAGCACATCTCCAAAAACAGAGTCTTCTACACTGAGAACTTTTATATAATGGTGATTCCCATCCCAGATCTGTGCCTCCCACTGGCCCAAATCCATTGTGCACAGCTGCCATAAGGATTCCAGACTTGGTCTTTGGTGACCCAGCAGGGAGAGTTGGAATTGGAGAAAAATTTAAATCGTTCTGTATTTTAAGTCTAGGAAGCTTTTCTTCCTCCCAGCAATCATTCAGTCTGAACAGAACTTCAAGGTGTTTCGTCAATAGCCATTGCTTGATGAGCCAGTCATTAGCACCACTGGGTTCTCCTTTGTTGGGGAATTAACCACCCCCGGCTTCCCTCCAGGAGGATAACCAGAAAACATTACTTACAGCAATTGTTTGCTCTGCAATTGTACAGACAGGCCTTCCAAATTTCAGCCAGGTGCTGCCTTATTTGCTGGTCAACCTACTTGTGAGCAGAATCTGAAGAAGTTGAGTGGCAGAATTACATCATGATGCCCAGAGGCATCATGAAGGCGTCCTCTCACCTCTCTCATTCTCGCTTCTGTTTCTCTGGGGAAAGCCAGAAGTTGGCATTAGGTCAAAATGTCCTTTATAAGCACATTATAAGCATTCTTTCCTTGCAAGCTTTCTGTCCTGCTTAGTGTTAGCCAGCCTTTTTCTTCCTTCAGCCTTGTCTCTCTTGCTTTAAGATAGTTATGGTCCTCCTGTTGTCTTCTGCACCCTTGTCTGTATCCTAAACACTGCCCATTTAATCTTCTCACAAATACTTTTTCCATTCCAGAGTATTTCCAGTCTCAGCTCCTGTCATTTTCTCCCAACTTGGACTACCATAACCCTGACATCCCTGAATGGAGACAAGACGTTGGCAAAGTCATCAAGAGAGCACTAGCACAGGTGAGCATCTGTTTCCTTGTCTGTACTAACATTGAGTAGGCTGTTAAAACATGCACTTTTTTGACATGCTAGCTTAAAAGAATGGGTAAGGACAGCAGTGATGAGACTATCATTAAAAAATCAATAAAAAGCTTCTTAATATGCTGGATCTTTTTACAGAGCCAAACTATATTGCCGTTTTTGTGGAAACATTACCATTACTTTTATTAATATTTCTGTGTGCTTTTCAGCTTTTAATATTCCTGAGGATTTTGCAAATTCTGGATTGTAATAGTACCATCATTATTCTTGTTTTGCCAAATTGATATGACAGTAGCTACTGTTTTCTACTCCAAATATTTGGTTAGTGTTACTGTATGTTGTTAAACAGCTGATCCACTTCATCCCAAAAGACAGACATTATAGTATTCTGGATACATGAGGAAGATATTTTTATCTCTTCCTGATAGTCAGGAGTTCCACATGCAGCTAAGTGTAGCAACTGGTGAATATTTTAAAGCTCTGCTCCCTTTCCAACTGGGGCAAAAAATGAGGATTCAGAGGGAAAATAAACTTACCTTTAAAATATAGGATAAAGAGAGACTTCTGTAGGTGGAAGATACTGAATCTTCCTTTGGGATTAATTAGAATATGTAAACTAGTACTCATATTCTTGCAGGAAAGGGGACAGAATAATTTATGGTATCAAATAGTCAGGAACTTTAGTTTTGTGTGAAATTAGGAGCTAGATTTAGACAAGCTTTTGTGGGTTTTGCATTCTGCCAAAAATGTATCTTGTTGGGGTTTTTTGCTTTAGCTACAGCTGTTCTTAGAAATGGAGGCTGATTATTTTTACTGGGAAAGTACATTCCTGCTCAGCTTTTCTCATCTGCAGCCCACTCAAAATTCACAGTTCGTAAGAGTTTCCCTGATTGTTTTTCTATACTGAGAAAGCACTAAGTTTATTGCTTTAAACTGTTCCCTTTTACTGTATTCAGAATCAAGCTTGCAGGACAAAAATAATTAATTAGCTTGTAACCGTGAATGGTTACAGAGAACAGAAGTGCTCTCTTGTATATCCCACCAGGACTGGGCTGCCCCATTGGTACACCTCAGCTCGGGAGTGAGGCCATGGAGTTTGAGGTGGGGTCGGACCAGAGAGCTAATGGAGTTAACCTCATGTAGCAGAGCATTTGTCAGGGGGGGAGGCTTCCTGCCCTACTGAGGATGCACAGCTTGGATTTGGGGAGAGAGGGCAGCAGCCTTGGTGGGCGGGTCTTGCTGAAGGCAGCTGTGAGACCCGGGTACTCTTGGTTCAGCAAACTGAGCAGCTGCTAGCACAGCCCTCCCAGTCAGCCCCAGGAGTAAAGTCTCCCTCTGGGGACGTTGCTGTTCGTGTATGGCAAATGTGGATCCCCACAACCCGATAATAGCAGGTGATTGCAGGCACTTTTCTTCATATTGTCCCTGTTTTTGTGTAAATGTGGTAAACGCACGTTTCCCAGTGGTTGCTCCGAGACAGACTTTCTGGATCTGACTTTGGGTCAGTTATTCTGTTGTAGCAAGAAGGACTATATGGAACATTCAGATCTGGAGACAAGCTAGGTTTGGACTTTGGGTTGAGATCTTTGGACCCAGGGCTGTTGTCAAGCCTACATTCACTTCTAGAAAGGAAGTAGAGTGCATCTTTAGCAGAAGCTCCATTTGTGACCCACCAAATAGGCAGAACAGCTCATTAGGACCACAGCACCTACAGTGGAACTGGAAAATAACAGTTTGAAGGGGGCACCATTTCTGGTAGTGATTGGAAATGTAAGTAACAAAATAGCAGCTAGAGACCTCATTTTTACTTTTCTTCTAGGTGACTGGTATCCCTGATGAGCAGATCCTGGTAGCTGTGTTCCCTGGGCTACCTACTTCTGCTGAACTCTTCATATTGCCCCACAAAAACACAACAGAGAGGAGGAAAAGCAGTGAGGCTGATCTGGAGCAAGTAAGGAAAGAAGGATTCATGGAACATTTATTCCTGTCATATTGTTTGCAGATGGGCCCCTGAAGCTGCGCAGAGTTGGAAGTACTTACAATAAGTGTGGTGGAAATGGATGCATCTGGGACTGTGGCAGTGTAGTTTATGGCATTAAAGAAAATTATTTTTGGAGGAAAACTGGGATTTTCTAATACCTCACTGAGATATGTCACAGTCTACCGCTAGCAGAGATTCTTCCTAAATCAGTGGAGTGTCCTTTCTACAGTAGTTATGGCCAAAGGAACCTTGAATATGTACTCCCTCTACTCCCTGGGGGAATGCTAATAGAGGGAGGCCAAAGCAGCAAGGTAATATACGGAGGTTTACTAAAAATAAATCAGGCTCTTCAGCTCATAGATCACCAAAACAAGACCTCTTTTTTTTTTTTTTCTGCAGCAGTGAATCGCCTGTGCAAACTATATTTGGAAGTTACAATATCCATCCATTTAGATAAATAGGTAATTACGGTGATGAATAGCAACAGTGATGTGCAGGCAAGGAAAGAGCTTGGAACAACAGCACTAGGCTGCTGAAGCTTTCATGTTAGAATTACCAAGTGATTAAATCAGGTCTATAAAGGCAAAGGAGTGAAGTGCTGCTGGAAAGGCTGCTTGGCTCTAGCTAATGTTCTTGTATGCAGCTTTTTTACAGTGTGCAAACTGTGTGAGCCCACCGCCAAGTAACTCTTGGAAGTTTGGCTCAAACACTAAATAATTCAGAGGACTGGTGAATTCAGTGGAAGTTCTTGTCACCCATTGAGTCAAGTCAGTCCTTGTAGAGTAGTTCTTTTGCCCTAGGAAGTTGTCAAAGCTGGTCTCTTAAATTTATGGTGATCAGTGTGCAGGAGAGATGAATTGAGGTGGGTAGGTTTAAAAGGCTTTTTGGAGGGATGTTCTTGGAGTAATTTCTGTCCTGTTCAGTTGGACCTACCAGTATTAAAACTCCTTCTGAACAAGCCGTTGTGTCAATATTTCATGTATCAGTGTTATGCTGACATCTCAATTAGATTTCTGACTAACTGACCATGAGGCCTGAAGCTCTAGTGCTCTAATTTCAGTTGACAGTCTACTCAGTTGTACTTTGGCACCTGTTGTTGCCTTCTGCTTGAGAAGCTCTGCCTGGAGAGGAGGTCATTAGAACTACTCATTAGCTGTGCCCTGTCCATCAGAACTGCTCTATGGAGATCAGGCATTAACAAACTGAGGCTCCAGGGTGATGTGCCAAGTGTGTGCTCTGGGGCAACCAAATAACACATCAGAGCTGGGTTGCTGATCTCCCAGCTCAGCAACTCCAGTGTATCCAGTCCAAGGCCCCTCTTATAAGTGAAGGAGAAATAAGGAAAATTTTCCATTGTCCTTGGATTGCCTCATCCCCAACAGCCCATTTAAATAGAAGCTACATGACAGGATCAGTGGGCATAATGAAATGCAGGTCTGGAGTGCCTAATTTAGTTCCATTATCCACCAATGAAAGGCCAATATGTCAGTGATTTCCAAATGCATTTGATCAGACTCAAAGGATATTGTGGAAGGTGAAAAAGTCCTTAGTTAATTTTCCCTCCTCCTGTAGCCCCCCCAGAAAAGAAAAAAAGATTGCTAACCTTCTCTGTTTGCTTCCCAGGAGAGATATGATAACATACAATGAGAGTCTCAAAAGTCCTGTAAGGGAGACTTACATGCAATGACATCCAGTTCCACTGAAAGCACGTGTGCATTTCTCTCCACAGTAAGAGATGTCAGCCACTCTTCATGGGCTTTGTGTATTCCTGAATGTTCTCCAGACCTTGCCATCTTCTCTACTGTAACTGTTGTATCTATTCTTATTTCATCAGGTGGTAGAAATCCTTTTTAATGCTCTCAACCAGAACCTGGTCCAGTTTGAACTGAAGCCTGGTGTTGAAGTGGTTGTGTATGTTACTCAGTTAACATTAGGTGAGTGTGGAGTCAAAGGCACAGCTGTGGTTCTCCTGAGGCTTCAGACAACCCCAGGAGAATCAGTCTACATCAGACCACTCAGAGTTTGGTATGTGGCACTGGCATATGTGCCAGCTGAGACATTTTGGTAGAAGCAGGGAGTGTTAAAACCAACCCATTAGGGGCATCTTCATGCTCCAGTTTGTACAAGTATAAAAAGTACCTTGTAAGAGTTCCCTGTGGCTTAATTATCAAGTGCATTGGTGTTTTTCAAGTGTTTTAGAAATCCAGGTGAATGGTGTTCTATTAAGCCCTTATTGGGCACCTGTGGAATTCAGTGGGATATTACTAAGTTTCATGGATGTTGGATCAAATCCTTATAGCAAAGGGCTTGTTACTGTTATGACTAGCTAAGAAGCTTTAAAGGGGCAAAGTACTCATGAAAAGAAGATCTAGGCCTCTTGCAAGGAAATATGTGCCTGAATATTGACTTCTACAAATTAGAACTTACTTAAATTTCAACGCTACCTATCTCCATTTCTGCACAAAATAACAAAGAGTCACTTTAAGCTTTGTCACTCCCTTAACTTTAAACCAGCCTAGCGTGAAGCTCTCAGCTATTGATGAGACAGTGATGGTTACAAAGGAGGCGATGGATTTATTTTTGCCCTTGCTTTTTATGACTGCCCTTGCAATTGTCTGAAATGTGGGATCTTGTGCTAGTGCCCTTTCTGATAGCCTCTCTGAAAGGCTGGGATTCATATCCCACAATTATACACTTCAGCTTCTTCTCGGAGAGCCGAGAGCTGGGCTATATCGAGGCTCACGACCTTTCCTACAGGTAATGCCTTTTTACCTTCACTCTCTAACTGCTCTTTTGGAGTGTGAGTCAGATGCTAGCAGGAGTAGCCTGAAATTGATTAATTTGCAAAACTGGGAATGCAATACAATGTCTGAGGTCTCCAGGTGGCTGGAATTCTCCAGAATCTGGCTTGGTTCTAGCAAGGAACTGCATTTAACCTACATTTTGCAGCTATTCTTGCACCCTCTCCAGTGCAGAGGGTTTCATGACCATTCCTGTGGTGTTTTGACTTGGATGAAGTGACAGTCTTTCCCACAAAAGAGTCAGAAGTATTTGCAGCCAAATACTGGCAGGATCAGACTGTTAGGTGTGGAAATTTGACAGTGAAATCAGGACTGACTCTATTTGCATGACTTTGTCCCTGCCTTCAGGGTGACAGAAAAAGAATAGAGAATAGTAAAACACCAAAACCAAATATTTATGCAGAACAAGAAACACTCAGCTGCTACTTATAATCATTTCTGCATCATTAGAGACTTCTCATCAGACACTTGATATCAGCACAGTGCTCAGGCCATTAAGATGGTGTGCTCTGATGAGCTCTTGGAATAGCTGCATAAACAAGGTATAGGAATACACTGTATTTAGCCCAACCAAAATGTCAAGGATCAAAATCTCCAAAATATTATAATATTTTGTATTGTGTGCTTGGATCCAGGATCATTGCTTTGGGCTCCTCCACATTATGAAAACTGATTCAATTTAAAAGTCTCTAAGGTCCTATAGAAGGATGGACCTTGAGGTTTGTCACAGCAGTAGATCCCTGTCACATGTGAGATAGATGAATATCCTTGGAAGATGGGAGTTCATTGATGCTCTAAGGTATCTTCTCCAAAGGGGAATAGATATGTATTAAGCCACGCTTCATAAAATTCATTTCCACTCCAGTACCTGGAAAAACCTGAAAAGTAATAGCCCAGAGTGTTAACACAGGAGTGATCAGGCATTCAGCTAAGCGTGGCTTGCTGTGCCTTTTCACTCGGGGATGTTAGACTGCGCTGTCTTGAAAACGGGCCTTGACTTTTGAAGGACAAGAGAACCAATTTGTTTCCTACTGATTGCTCTTGCCAAAACCAGCATGCACCAGTGATAAAGCAGATTTGACAAAGACAGAGCTGAGCTCAACTCTCGGGTAGTTAATGTGTTTCCTTGTAATATCCCGCAAATGTAATGCTTTGCCTTTCCTCCTGCAGCACCCCTTGTGGATTCCAGCTCGGGTCACAGCAGTTCGGCAATGCTGATGTTGTTGTCTGTGGTGTTTGTGGGCTTGGCTGTTTTTTTAATCTACAAATTCAAGAGGTAAGCTGAAAAACTTTGGGATAGGAGGAGGAGACTCTGGGTGGTTTACAGGAGACCTAGGCAGAGCTGTGCCTAATTGCAAATGTAGAGTGAATTATGCTGGCCTAAGGCTTAGATGAATGTAGTTCCCTGTTTCTCATACTTTGAGAGAAAACCATCTACTGCCGTTTCACCACAAAGTTGGTGCTCCAAAAGTTCCCCAAGAGCTGAGAAATCATCTTCGGCTTCAGCAGATGTGTTTAAACCACAGACCAGAAATGGGAACCCTTTGTGCTCACTGAATACTGAGATACGCAACGCAAGCTTAGTCAAAAACCACAGGCTGGATGACTTCCCACAGTCTATACCCACCTGGCCAGCTGCCTTAGTGCAGCAGCATCTCGTTTGTATCTTGCAAAGTGAATAGGTTAGTCTTGCAGAGGAGCAGGTGTGATTATGTTAAAGGTGGGAGACTCAAAGCCAGAAAAATTTGTGTAAAGCATAAAAATGCCTTTGGGAATCTGTGCTGAGATTTACCTTGACAGATGTTAATATAAACCTTTTACTTCCAGACAGCAGGCAGGACCAGGGCTGGCCCATGGCACTTGGCTGCTGCAAGCTGTGAAACAGAATATGTGATAAGAATGGCCTGTTTGCTGAAGGTCTGCTTTTTGGGGATATATTTTAGGGAGGTGGAGCTCCTTAGGAGGAACTTTGCATTCAGTACAGTACTTACAGTATAAAATGGTCTGCATGCCTAGATCCTGACCAGTGGCAAAATTTTGTATTAGAAACATAAGCTGAGTCTGACTTAAATTAATAAATAAAACCTTCTGGAGATAGTAGTTCCTCTAAATGAAAAACTAGAGCTTTTCCTGTCCAGATCCAGCTGTATGTTTCTTTCTCCCGCTTTTCTGTGCCCCAGAATAAGACTAGTATTCTCTTAGGATGTTAGTGGGATACAAACAATATTCAAAATTAAATGATACGATAAGACAGGCATCTATTCTAGTCTCCAGGTTTAAAGTTTCCCTCCTTGCTAACATCTTGCATTAACCACTGTCATAATCAGTGAGTGGCGCTCCTTCTAGTGCTTGATCCTGTGCACACTGATATCTGTTATCAAGCTCCCACTGACTTCAGTGGCTCAGGACAACTTCCAGGGGATGCATTTGTGTGACTCTGCTTAGGCGCAGATTTCAAGGCCTTCAGCACAACCTCGTTATTGGAGCCTGAAATCCCCTCTCTGCCTCTGGGAGGTGGAATACAGCTTCCTAGGGGAATGGGATTTGTTTAAGGCATCGATTTAGTAGTGTGCTGGGGAGGCAGCTGATGATTACTCTCACACCCAGATGTAGGGTGAGGAAGGCGAAGAAGTCTTTCTGGGAGATGTGACGAGATGTAGGTACAACCCTGTGTAAGACATGCTTTCTCCCGTGTCTTGGTGAGATGATTTCCTAGGTTTGGCCTGATGTCTCTGGCCCTGTGGTCAGCAGTTACCGGGAAGAAGGGTCTGTATATTCCAGCTGCCAGAGAACAGTGAGGAGCTTGTTAATCCACTTTGCTTTGGCAGTCTCCGGGTCACGTGCTGCTACTACAGCTCATAAAACTGACTCTTGTACTACTTAAGAACCCTGAGCTTTGAGTATAGCAGCCATCAGCCATTTACTGTGCTCCAGGGCTGTGGAGACCCTGCCTTGTTAAAATCTGTCTGATAGTTAAGTGTATTACAAATTGGGAGTGAGGAGGAAGGTGGTTAAAGCATCAGTTTTGCTTAGCCCAAGAGCTTATTAACTGGCTGTCCTCTCTTATCTCTCTGTCCCAAAGGGGAAAAACCCAGATCAAACTGACAAAGTGTAGGGTAAGTCATATACACAGAGTGTTCTCAGCTTGATTTTTCAGAACAGAAAGCAACTTTTCAGCTCTATCTAAAACTCCTGGCTCAATGTAGCAGAAGTGAGAGCATGCAACGATTCTTAATGGAAAAAGGGGGGCAAACCCAAAAGCTTTCCTGTAGCTCTCAGTGATGCAGAGGTCCATTAGCCATGTGTACTTTTCTGATTTGTGCTGGTCCCAGCCTGAATACAGAACTTCTGCTTACAGGGAAAGGTTATGGGAGAGCATAGGCTGACATGATTCTTTAATTCTACAAATTCAAAAATTTGGTGCTTTGCTGGTTTGCACACAGACTCCTTATTAAGAGTCCATCAATTTATAGACTCAGCAGGCATATTAAATACTGCTGCCAGAGAGATGCTTATTGAGGAGGTCCCAGTGGAAAAGAAAGGAAGACGGGGGAAGTATGGAAATAATCTGTAAAAAAGTTGTTTATTTTCTGGAAGATTGAGCATATATCAGTCAATACTGTGTGTGTGAGGGCTGAGCAGTGGTGGGGCTATGGGGCAGTCGATGTGTGTGTCCTGGGACAGCCAGGAGTGTGTGCTTGTTTGTGCTCAGAGTGATGTGGTTGTGGCCACCTGTGTCTGTGCTGGGAGGCACAGCAGGATGAGGTATTTGGGTATGGATTCACATATGTACAGCCGTCTCAGCTTCTTTTCCCTAACTCTCTGAAGTACCTTGGCTCTCTGCCTCTCAATTCTATAGAGCTTTTCTCACCTTTCCACTCAAAGTTCAGAGACGATCACTGCTCTGTGCTTGCATTGTTTGGAAGCAAAATTAAATCGTCCAGTATGTCCAGGCATATTCTCATGTCTGTATACATATCCAGACAAACTCTGGGCTCTTAGATCCTATGGGAATGCATTAACTCTCTCTCATTCCCTGTGTAGTTCCTATATCTTCTGGTGGCATTTAAGGCATATTTAAACATTAAAAGGTAGGAGAAAGCGAGATCATGAGATTCGTCAGCTGCTGCTGAACATCCCAAATATGTCCTGGCTTGCTGCTGGTTAAGAACAGAATGCCAAATCAAGCCAATAGCACAAGTTGGTTGAGGCCAGAACTTCACTGGAGTAAAATCAACATAGATCTATTGAATTTGTGAGTGCTGAGGCAATTTCCACTGCTTTCAGTCTCTGACATATCCAACAGCACATAGATAAGCATAAAGATATGGCATTTTATATTGCTTCTTTCGAACACATCTTCTTTCTCTCTCTCTCCTGTGTGCTTTAAGGAACTGAAAATATTCTCCAAATTTTCCTTATTGGAGCAGTGTGAACTGTGTGGCACAAAGACTTCCTAAGAGCATTAGGAAGAACAGTCAACTTCCAACAGGCAATGCAGATAATCCTGGCAACCCCAATGATACTTAACTCATTCCTTTTCAGTTCTCTCATTTTAAACTTGCATTCCTCCAGGGATTACTACCTAACTGTCTAGGCCTGTATAACTATCTGTCTACCTAACTGACTCTCAAGGATATCATTCTAGCAGGCCAAGGTAACTTTGCCTGGGAGGAGGATGAAATAATCCCTTCAGTTCCTTGGCTTCCTGGGCAGCAAGGAAAAATAAGTCCCTGCAAACTTGCATGATCCATAGCATGACAAACTGTTTTTTGCAATGAAATGGTAACAAATAGACTTTGGATGGGTGTTATAAGGTCCAAATCCTTTCTGTACTCTGAGGCAGGAACAATTCTTTATAACTCTTTCAGATGTGGCATTTTCTCCTGAGTCAGTGTGGGTCTGTCAGCAGCAACAAGCCTAGTAATTTTTTTGCTCAGTTGATACTAGTGCCAAATTGATTTTTACTTTTGGTTTCCAATGCACCACTGATCATGTAATAAATACTGAGAGAGTTGACAATTGCAGCTGATTGTGCTTAGTTGATTGCTGCTCTCTGAGCTGAGTGCAGTGTCCACTATGTGCACGATTTCTCATTTAAAAGGGCAGAGCACTGAAGTTTGCAGCTGGGGCAGCCTTTGTGCACAGGATATGAAGACAATGGCCTGAGATTTGGAATACCTTTAGGCTGTTATTGGAATTAGTGGATGCTGAGGGCACTTTCAGAGATGAACATCTCTGTGGTACTTTCACCACTCTGAGAGCTCATACTTTGCATCACTGCCGGTGCTGCATTTCTGGGATTGGTCACAGCTTATTTTGTCTCATTAATAAATGACATGCTAAGGATCCCTGTGTTACAAAACATAACCTCTCATTTTCCTTTCCTGTGCAGGAAAATCCCTTGGATTAACATCTATGCCCAAGTTCAGCATGACAAGGAGCAGGAAATGATTGGCTCTGTCAGTCAAAGTGAAAATGCCCCCAAAATCACTCTGAGTGAGTTCACAGACCCTGAGGAGCTGATGGACAAAGAGCTGGACACACGAGTGATGGGTGAGAGACAGCCCTCAGCTGACTTTTGTTTCACAGCCTGGCCGAGTGTGTTGGTCTTTGGGGTATTAGGAGAGGCAGTAACTGTGACCCCGGGTACTAGCAGAGCCCTGAGGCACTCAGATAGGGAGTAAATCTCTCTCAGCAGCATGGTAATGGAGTTTCTCTTACAGCTTTGCAGCTTTTCCCGGGGTAGGAGCCTGGAGCCAGCAGTAGGTGTGCAGAAGTTAGTAATAGCTGTGGCTCACACCTATTCCTGCTCATGACCCTGCCTCTCCTGTGGAGGAGTGCCAAATTCCCTGCACCCTCAGAAGAATCAGCTGAGCCAAACTTACACTGTTGGTGTGCTATGATTACAAGCAAATATGTCCCTAATAGCTTAATGAGTTTACTGCTGGTCAGCTGAGCTGTATTAATTGAGTTTTCTGCATGCTCCCTGCTTACTGCAAATACATAAAAGGATGTGTTACTTTTAAGCATCTTTTCTGTCTTTACACTTACACAACCACATCCTAAGGAGGAGTGAGAAGCAATATAGACCAAACTGTTGAAGCCACTGGACTGATTCTCTTCTCCATTTTCTCCTCCACAGGAAGCATCTCAACAATCGCCAACAGTGAAAGCACAAAGGAAATCCCTAACTGCACTAGTGTTTAATACTGAGAATCCACTTGGTCTACAGCATTTCTGACTTTTTATTTGTAATAATTATTGTTATAATTATTATTATTATTATTATTATTAAAAAAGAAAGAGTTATATGTCATTATTATAATTTGGGAGGGGATGGGGTGGGCTTTTTGTGTTTACCAGGGCTGCATTCATAAATAGCAGGGGTTCTTCATATTTAGGAAATGCACATCAGATTAGAACTAAAAAGCAATGAATGAGTCAAGTGTGCAATGAGATTTGAATGCCAGCCTCCTGTTAAATGCAGAACAGGAATTAAGTATTCAAATCCAACAGATAGGTATTGTACCTTAGGCAACATGTTGTAAGTAAATTGTCCCTTTTCAGCCCTTTTCAAAATAAGTCATGAATCAGCTGCTTCGTCTTGCCAGAGGGTTCAGACTGGGTTGTTGGACCAGGCTCTGCAACATGCCAACATCCCTCGCTTTCCAGTGACATGCATGTCTCAGCTTTTTGCAGGATCTTGCCTCTTTTAATTGCTTTTAATTTCAGTCACCCTCTGGCACTGCTGACTGCTGAGAAAGGAAAAAAAAAAAACTAAAATCAGAGCAAACACACACGTCAGTGTTCCCTGGACTACAGATTGGCTGGAGGGGACAGCACCACAAGCAGTGGAGGAGCAAGTCTGAGTTTATGAATGCAGCCCGAACCCTGTGCATGTGAATAGCGAGGATGCCGAAGGCCTACTGTAGATAATTACAGTGTACATAGCTTTTTATTTCTTGGGAAATAATTTAATGTTTAGTAAAAGAAGATATGTTTAAAAGAAAACCTGAACCACACACACACATGCACGCCCACGTGCACACACACACACACACACGTACACGCCAGCCAAACGGGGACCCTGGTGAGCACTTGAGTCACACTTTGGTTCCAAGCGTGTTCCAGTTGTCTGTCATATTTCAATCTGACACTGCTGTCTATAAACAGCATAGTTTATTTCTCTATGTATAACTGAAAGCCTTTTTTTACATATATATATATATATATATAATGTCATTTCCTGTGGTGGAGCAGAAAAAGATATTAGCAGGCCAGACTATGAGCCTGTCATGAATATTTTAATTATGTTTGTCATCTATTCATCTCTGTCACTGTTGCCCACTTCTGAGAATGATCTTGGTGGCATCTATTAGTGAAAATGTGGAAAAGAATCCTGAAATTATCACCACCTCAGTATGGGCAAATATCACTGGCCTTGCTATACCCAGTACAACCTCAGCTCAGCAGTGGGGCAGGTTGCAGTGGCTTTATTCCCCGGGGGAAGTCATGCTTTTAGCAGTTAAGCTGATGAAGTGAAGTGCTATTTAGGATGTGTAAGAGTAGTAAATTTTGGCTGAACATGATGTATGCGATTAGGGACTGCTCTTTGGAGAGGGCAGTGGGGGGTCAGACCTGCATAAATGAGATATGGAAGGTATTGTGAGTGCTGCAGAATGGCAGCTTCCAATTCAGAATGGAGATTTCCGCATGCTGGGTTGGTGTTTTCTGATTAGAACAGGAAGGTTAATGAGGAAAATGCTTTGAAAAAACTCTTTAGACATTTTTTACCACACTGAATTGAGGATATCCCTGTGAAGTGGTGGAGTTTTGGGGCAAGAAGTTGATTTAGTGGTGAGTTACTTTTATCTGTTTTTTCTTGAGTTGATGATGTCAAAAATGAACCTTATTCTGCAGAGTATTGACTTGTAGGACCCAGCAGGAGGGGAAGGAAGATTGGAGGCATGTCTAGGAAGATGTTCTAGTGCTTGTGTGGTAACAGGAGGCAGAAATGACAGCAGATGACAATGTTTGTTATCATTTCTTGGGATCTGGATACAGGACCTCAATCACCTTTAATATACCCGGGCTGGAATGAGGAGATGGCTGGAATTTAGGTGTTACTTGCTATCTCTCTGCATTGCAACAGGACAGTGGGCTACAAACCAGCCTCAGCTACATGTGTTCAATCTGTTACTGGGCTGGAATGTCTTTCAAAGGTTAAAATCCTGATGGCTCTGCAGGTGGAGAGAAAAGTATTTAAATGTAGTTTTGCAGAACTCAGGAGGTATTTCAAGATTAAAATTGCAAACTCAAAAAATAGGGAAAAACTGTTTCCTGGTAAGTACTAAAACTAAATATTCTCAGTTCTTCTCCATTTCAGTCAGGTTTGTGGGCCTTTTCTGTTGATTTAAAAATATTTATCTTCTGTTTCCCCCTCACTTTCCTGCTCTGGTTTCTAATACAAGGTGAAGAGCGATGGCTGTATTATTCCATTTAACCTTGGTTTCCATCCGTCACAAGTGCATAAACTGTTGCATTACTGTCTCTGTTCTACTGAAACACCAAAGTAGTTTACAGTAATGGCCCAGTCTGGTGATAAGACTGTTAGCACAAGGCCATAGCTCCCCATTTAGGTATAGATGGGAGGGATGTACATAAACAATGGTCCCATG
Source organism: Struthidea cinerea (assembly GCA_013397865.1). Classification (NCBI taxonomy): domain Eukaryota; kingdom Metazoa; phylum Chordata; class Aves; order Passeriformes; family Corcoracidae; genus Struthidea; species Struthidea cinerea. Next base: position 114,499 of record VZTI01003366.1, on the reverse strand, counting down.
GGCTTTGAGCTAAACTGTGGGCTGATCTCAGTCTTTGCTGATCATTAGGATTTGAGGTGCTGCTTTGGTGAGCTGCTGCAGAGCACTGAATCTAAAATACTTATTATTTTCTGTATTAACTTTTTTATTTATAAACGATGAGGCAACGTGAAAATGTTCATTGCTGCTTGGAATTTTATAGGTTTCTCATTGGCTTGATCTCACGGTATTTTAACTAGAAAGGCAGAGGTTTACAGTTTTCACAATTTCTTTTCTTAATTTCTTTTCACATTTCTTTTTACATTTTATTCCTTTACACTTTTAAAAATTGCTGTTAAATGTCTCAAATGGCAGGAAGTAAGAAGGAAAAATTGGGAGTAAGCTGTTGAAAAAAAATGGAAAAAATTTCACTTCTCAAAAAGAAATTTAATCTCAGTGAAGGCTGAGAAATTTCTGAATGACACTTTTGGAGAAACATCTGTCTAGAATGTCGTTTTCCATCCAAAATGATCCTAAAGTTTCCTACAAAACAAACAAGAAAAATCTGTGGAGCCAAAACCGAATGTCAGAGAAACCTGGCTGATTCTTATGTTTGTTCAAACTTCCTCTTCCATAGGACTTGGTGGGTGTCACTGCCTCTCGCTGTAGTTTGTCACATGCTGTCAGGACCAGGGTGTGTGTTCCAGGCACATCCCCAGGGTGTGCATGGGACCACATTTGCCAGGTTGTACCTGCTTCTTTAGGGCACAGCCATGGCTGATGGCATCTGAAAAAGACTTGTGTTCATGACTGAAATCTGATCCTTTACAATACTAGAAGGGTAATTACTGCATTCCTCTCTGTCCATGGGACCTCTCTAAGGTTTGGATTGGGCAGCCAGCCCTGTTCACCTATTTTTGAACATCCTGAGCTGCAGTGTTAGCACAGACTGGAGTATTGGCCACTGTTATTTGTCTGTGTCTTGCTGGGAAATAACAACTTGGGGTTGTCAATAGGGTTTTTTCCCCTGCAAGTTTTACCCCTGAGGAAAATGTAATGGAAGTCCTTGAAGCTGTACATTATTATTTGCCTGAGTAATGAGGGAAAGAGGCAATGGCATCAGTGGAGCATAAACAGGTCCCACACTGTAATTATGTAAGGAGAGGAAAAGAAAAGAGAGAGAGACAGAGAGCAAGAGACTGGGCCAGTGCCCTGCATCACTGCCAGCCTTTCCCCCATGATGGATTAGCTGTAATTTAGGAATAATGCATGAAATCTGGAGACTAGATACAGCTTCTGGCTCTGTGTGGCTGACAATCTGATATAAACCATGAATAGACCCTCTGCTTAGTTTAACCAGTACTCAAGAACCCTAATACTAAACCTGGAAGGATCAGAGGTGAGACCAGAGTGACAGGGTGTTGAACCCCACAACAGGGAACTACAGAGTGTTTCAGATGCAGTTGCCATCAATGAGACCATGTGCAGGAAGTGTGCACTTTCTGCTGGGCTAAACTTTGGTTTCATGGATGTACAAAGATGTCCTGATGTCCTGTTCTCCTCCCTTTCCCTTCAGTCAGCTCCCACACACATTCCAGGTCTAATGAACCGAACCAGAATCCTCACATTCTTTCTGATGATGTTGGACAGTGCATTAAACCCAAACCACCACCGTGGTTTCAAAGGATTAAATGAGACAGACAATTGCAATACCTGTATTGAACACAGTAATACAACTGCATGAGTCATATATATACATATATATATACTGTTCTTGGTTTTATTGTTCCATTTGAATATTTCTACTGTAAAAAAAGGCAGTGGTTTTGAAATTGTTGAAAATAAATGTATTTTTGTACATCAGAGTTACCCCTGGCTGCTTTTTCAATCCTTGTTCTTTTTAGATTTCCTTTTGGCAAAGTCTTCTTTCTCTTCAGAATTTCCCTTGCCATATCTATCCCTCCAACTCTGTTGTTCAGGGTCATGAATGCACATGAAGTGTCAACAGAGAAATGTTGTAAGGCAAGCTTTTTAAGATAAAAGAGAAAACAACTACCTCTCCTTCCTTCTTAGTGCTGCTCTCCAAAAATAATTATCTTCTTACTTTCCATTCTACAGGCTGATTCTCTTTGGAGCCTCGGAGGTGGGTGAATAGGAGGAGAGAACTCTCTGCTTTTGCAAACACAACCCCATGAATCCCATGCTCTCACCTATCTGATTTTAGCCTGTGAAGTGCCAATGTAAAAAAATAAAAAGTATCTTCACTCATTGGCACAAGAGACTATTTAAAAACAGAGACGAGAGAATGGAAATATGTCTCTGGACATCTATCAGCTATCTCCACCCATGCACATGCATGCATACCCTACCCTTCCCCCTTTCCTTTAACTCTGAGGTCCATAAACTGCAGTTGTTTCTGTTTTTCCTTTAAGTCAGAAAGCTGAAAAGGTCAGGCAATGAAGGACTCGGTTGGCCATCCCCAAGTGTGATGTATTGAGGGGCCTCCAGCATCACAGAAGACCTCTCAGCTTTTGAAATACTTGTGTCTGCCCCTCTTTACAGCAATGGTAGTGGAACACTTGTGTTCGTGGGATCCTGAACTACAAGTTATGGACAGACAAGCACAAATGATGAAATTGCCACGGCTTAACAAGCTACCACTGAGACCCTGTGCTCGACTGTTCAGAAACCCAGCTAAGTGCAGCTGTGAAGTCAAGTGCAGGCACTTAAACTTCATAGCCTAGAAACATGAGCAGTAGCTCAGTCTTTGCCTGCATCCAGCTGTTTTGCTGTCATGGATGCACCTCTTATTCCCTTTATTGAAGGCAGTGTAAGCATTGTTTGCTACATTATGAAATTCTCTTGGTTGTGCCAAACACCCCTCTGTCAGGGAATATGCTGCTCAGGAAAATGCATCATAACTGCTCCTGGAGTCAGCTCATCACTGTCGTGTTCCACTCATGGCACCACACACTTCAACAGGCTGAGGCAGTGCTTAGCTGCCTTTGCCTTCTGCCCAGGTCTTCCTTTTCCCTTGGCCCTCTCCCCAGTGAAGTACTCTGATTATTGAGGACTATCAAAGCACCGTTGCGTTACTGACATATTATTGTAATACATCACTTGAGTGCTGGTCTGCTGTTGTATATCATGGTGCTACATCAGGGAAATGGCAGGTGACAGGAGCCCCAGACCCAGAGACAGATCACTTTTCTAAGCTTTATGGGCTTCTTTTTTTCCCTAAGGCAGCAAATAAAGGCAAGGAAAGCAGTATTGAACTGCTGCCATGAAGCTTTCAAAACCTTTAAATATATTTATCTATACATTTTTCCCTTGACCCTGAAACATTAATTAAACAAATCTGCTGATATTTCTATATGAGACCATAGAGATGAGTTTATTTTGGGTCATGGAAGAAAGAACAATTGCTCACTATGAATTGTTTCATATGTGTCTCTGTGTGAGCAGAAAAGAAGGACTTGCCCTTGCAAAACAAAAAGTAATTTGTTCCTGAATTTCAAAATTATTATTAGTAGGTCAACTGACTATATTTTAAATGTTGTTGTGCAGGTAGAGCTAGGACAGAAGGCAATTGTGCTGTTGGTGTTGGGATTTTACCCTTGATAAATATAAAAAGATCTGTTTTACTATTGCTTTATGCTGGTTCTTCCTGTTCAGGCCCCCTGAAAGCAGTGAATTTAGTCTTGATTTACACCAATCTGAGCTCTCACATTAAGAGGAGTTTCATGCATACTTCAAGGATGGAATAAATCCTTTTTAATGCCTCATTGTGAATGTCAAGCAGTTTTCAGACCAAAATTTAGGGGAGATTGTAATACTACTACTAATAAAAAATCACATACAGGGACATAGTTGGAAGGAAGGAGAAGCATGTTTAATTTAAATTAAACAGAAATATTATGATGTGTTTTTAAAATCTTGTGTTGGCTACATGAACCTGGAAGGCAAAAGGGGAAAAAACCTGTAATCCAGAGGTGAAGCAGAGTGAGGAAAAAGAGAGATGGCTGGGATCCTGTGGCTGACCAGAAGGCACCGTGAGAGGCACGTGGTTGTTTAATCATTTAATGATTTTAGCACAGGAACTTTCTGAAGTCTCAGGCTGCATCAACTGAATCAAAAGGAGATGTAGCAAATTCAGGCCATATAAGATGGAGTCATCTCTGCTTCCACATCCTGATGCTCAGCATTGAAATTCAAGTTTTAAGCAAGTGATTCCCTACTGAAGTCCCAGTGTTGAGCACTGAGGGTCCTGGTAGAGCAGTGGTGGGTGAGTGAGGGCTCAGGCAGGATTTGTTGGCTGGTTTCAAAGCTCAACCCAGGGCTGCATGTAATTGTGTTCAATGGGTTGTGTGGTTGCTGTGAAAAAGAAGTGGCTCCTGATGCGGGTTGTATTGAAAATGGACCTGAAGAGCTCAGTGGGGAAAGGGGAGGAAGATGGGATGACAAGACATTGTGCAATATTTGTCCATTCATGGGGCTCAATCCTCTTTCATGGGTATTAATTTGCATGCTGGGTGAAACAAGAAGTTAAAATCCTTGTCTGGGATGGGAGACAAGGATAAGTCTTGCAGGGAGCTGTTTGAATGGGCCATCAAGAACTGACTGAGGCAAGTGTCTGGGCTAGGACAAGGGATGCAGCTACCTATCCTTGTCATTTTGAAATGAGCATTCCCTGAAGAGAACCTCGGAGAAACCAGGGAGAGTAGAGAAGTTTTAATGAGTACAAGGGATGGTGAAAATAAATGTGAGATGATCTGACAACCAAGATAAGGCAAAGTCAACCTGGGCAGCATCTGCTGCTGCCAGATCTGGAAACATTTGGGTGCACTTACAGTGTCCCAACATGTACACACCCCTCATTTCAGAGTGGTTCTGGGTCTCATGAGAGTCCACGAGGATGGAGAAAGACTGAGAGCCAAAACATGCCACACAGAAAGGTTTCTCTTACCTCAGGAGCCCTCCAGAGCATGCATGTGCTGAAGTGTCTAAAGCTTATTGCAGGCAGGTTTGAGAGTCTAAATTTGTTTGTGGCTCTGGACATTATTGCCTCTAATAATATCACCTACACTTGGAATAATCTGAGATATTGTTAGGAACACCTGTGAGACTATGGTTTTAATCTTTTTTTTTAACCTTGAAATGTTCCTGTCGGTTTCAGTCTACAGGCTGTCAGAGATCTGAACTGAACTATAAGACGCTGAGGGACTTCCCTCTTCATTTTTTTGTGTAAAACTTCCCTTCCTTTTGTAGGTTAAGCAGCAAAATTTCAGCATGAACTTCAACCCCACTTTTACCCACTGCACTTTGGGACTATGAATAATTTACAATATGGATAATATTTACTGTGTGAACAATTTGTCAGTTTCTAACAGGGGAAGTCACAGAAAGGGCAAGCGCATGCACTCCGTGGCTTTGGTGCAGGAGAGCCTGGAGGTGCTGTTGACATCAGTGGGCACTTTTCCTCTGGATCTGTCATGAATGCCTACAGACCTTGGGGCACATCCTCATTCTGCACAAACACTCACAAGAGTGCCACAGCCCCTGTAATTTACCATTAGAGGAGGGAGATTTAAGAACAGCTGCAAATTACTTTTTAATTCAAAATACTTTCATCAGCCTGGGAACATTAAGTGATCCTGACTAATGGGAGGAATTGATCTACTTTATTTATTTATCTGCTCCATTAATGAATTTTTGACAAAGCTATTTTGAGAAAAAGATGTGAAGACAATGCAAAGTCTAAGCAAATTAGGGCAGACTATGCCAGGCTGAGAATCAATTTCCTGCACATCAGTCTGGTGGAAGTTTCTGGTCTTAGGAATTCCTAAGTCAGTCCATGGCTTCTCTGTGGGGATGGAGAGTGAGAGGCAACTGAAGAAAAGGTTTAGTTCCTTACTTAAGTGGCCTTTTGGACTTAAACCTCTAACCCAGGGTCATGCAGTAGTTTCTGTTTTGGGCTGAGTGTCTGCATGCAGTTAAGCTCCGTCATGTCTGAATCTGAATTTCTGTTTGTAGCTGCTGCACAACAACAATCTGCAAACTGGACTGGACCTTCCCTCCAGACTGTCTGGCTCACATTAGGAACTCTGACTGTAAGAGAGACCATAATGGACATCTGGACTGGGAGGTGTGAAAGAGCCTAAGTGGGTGTAAAAGGCTTCAAAGCGAGCCTGAGGGTTCACTCTGAGCCCAGAAGGGGGCTAGGGTTTTGGTTTATTGATTTTCTTTGATGGTAAAACTCTGCCTCTAGTTTTTAAATCATAATTAATAGCTCATCAGGAACATTGGCTTCAGAAGTTATTATTATGTTTCAACAGATGTTCAACCAGTCAGATTATTTAATTAGCTTCATGCTCTTTAACCTCATAAATCTGTGAAAGCTGTGACAAGGAAAAGGAAATTGAATTCAGGAAAATAAATCAATACCCTAGACCTTAATACAGCCTGAATAGTTTTGATCCAAGCACCACTGAAAAGTTTGGGGAGCAAACTGAATGCTTGTCTCTGGGCTATAAATCACACGTGGGCATAGTTTTAGAAGAAAATGCCCTGGATTATCAGCACAGCATTCTTGGGAAGTGGGGGGAGCCTTTGCACATAGGGAACTGGTTTGGCATTGAAGAGACCTGCATGTGGTCCCTACATCTGACATTGACTTAAAATGTCACTTTCAGAAACTCTGTTTTTCCCTGGCCTCCTTAAACAGTGGAAATGTTTTCTAAAGCAGAGACCAACCCTAAGGATATTTCTCGAAATTTCCCCAGAGAAGAGGGTCATCATTTATGATGTTATTTAGAAGAAAACCTTCTCTGCTTCCCATTGACCAGGATGCCTTAGGAGATTGGCTTCCTGATTTCCTTACCTCTGTTACTTCCTTAGCTTGGGTAATAGCAGCTAATCTAGTAACTCCTTCTGTTATACTAAAAGCCTTTTTATGTTTGTTTGAAGTGGGTGGATGAATAGATGGAACCTGCCAATGTATCTGCAGAGCACCAAGGCCACCCCAGCCAGTGAAGATGGAATGCTAAGTGACCATTTGGTTGCTTTGCTCACCACAGTTCACCTGTAGTACTCGGTGCTACTGCAGACAATGAGGTTTGTGCTCAGTGGGTATGAATCTGACCTTGAAAATAATCCTCCCCTGTTCCATTTCCAGTCATTGCCAAGATCCTGGACCAGCAAGCAGGCTGGTGCCTCCACGTTTACTGTACTCATACATTGTGAGATTACAGGAGACACAAGTCGGTGAATCAAAGCATACAATGACCCACTTCATCCTCAACGTGCTTGGATTTTATTCCCATGTGTGGTATTTTAAAATTTATTTCCCTCATCTTCATTTCAGAAAAATACTTTGTTGACAGACTTTTGCCTCTCCAGAGACCAACTTCAAACAAGAGATCATTTATAGAGGAAAAGCTCCATTCAGTAAGGGTTTTTGTACCCTTGTTGGCTCCAGCAAACCATTTTTTCCCTTAATTTTTCCTTCCAGCAATTTCATATAACATCTCTCAGTATGCCTGCCTTCCATAAATCAGAGGGGACGGAAACCTGCGCATGGCAGGAATGGATTTGCTCCAGAAACTTCTGAAGGTCAGTTTTGACTTTGCTGTGAGCTCTGTGCGGTGGGATTTAGGTCAAGCATGGACAATATAGTTATTCCCCTGAAGCCTACAATTAAATGGTTTTTCTGCTGCATGAACCTGGTAACGCTCTCTACACAGCATGCACCAGTCATTGCTCTGGACTGTATTTTCCTGACTGCAGTGGGTCTGCCTTTCCTGTTGTTATTGCCGTGGTAGGAACTAACATCACCAATTGCATTTGTCTATTTTTTATAGTCATATTCTTTCCTATGGCTGTGTTAAGGTTTGGTTTTCCTGGTTAACTGCTTCCTTTCACCTCCTGTGCCATCACCTACTTCTCTGCCTTTCTTGCTTGCTTATATCTCTGCTCAGAAATTTCCACCTGTGCAGCCAGTTTAGTGGGGAGGTGGAATTCACCCTTGTTAATTCAAAGGTATGGAAGAGGAGAAATCTGGGTGTTGAGGATGGCCATCTTTTGCATCTTTACTTCACCGTAATGAAATTTAATTCAAAACTGTTCAGGCAATGCGACCTCCCTCCTTCTGAGGGTTAAAAACCACAATCTGCTCTGTCTGCCTACAGGTCGGGGACACCCTTCTGCTGAAAGCATCTTACTCAGGCCAGGCTTTGATGCCACCTGTGAAGAAGTGGGCAGGACTATCAGTTAGTGCTCGATTTATCTTTCTTCCCTCTTCCCATTCTGTAGGAAAACAAACAAATGACGTTTACATTTGTTGCCTTTGTTGCCTCTCTTTAGAAACTATGCTACCTCCTTTATACATGCTGGTCTCATCACTTTTTAGCCATGACAGAACTAAGAATGAAATTGCAAGGGAAGAAAATGCTTGTAACAGTTACAATTTTTATTTGATGAAAAATACCTCCCAGGTAAAGGGAGACATTTTTCTCTGATAAATCCCACATTTTGTGCAGAACATGAACAGGTAGGACTGAGGTTTTTCATGGTAACCCATCTTTAGTACTGTTATTATGGTCAGTACCCAAACAATCTTCTGTTTTCCAGCAGTTAAAAAGAAACCATAAATATATCTTTCAGTGCAATCAGGAGGGCTTCTTTTAGAAGCGCTTCTTTTAGAACTCCAATGCCTTTAAAAACATAGGGTTTTTTCCTTCCCCTTTCATTTCTTTAATTTCTTTTTTTAAATTAAGAATACAACAGGGATTAAAATGAAAAAGGATCTGGAATCATTTTGACTGAGAGGAAAGAAATATTTGTACATTATTCATCGTACTCTCAGTTATTCATCAAAAGTTTCATTCTTCAACTAAAGTCTTTTCCTTATCTTAAAGCCACTGACATGAATATATATCACCAAGTTAAAAAGATTGAATTACACTTCTCCTGCTGCTGCTGAGATTCATGGAAGCTCAAAGCCCAGCCTAGTCCCTAGGTGTACCGAGCCTCTGCATTTTATGATTTTCAGAGAACAACGCTAACAGGGTTTGTCTCTTCATTGTGATATGGAGATGATTGAAAATGTGCTGCTGTATCGCTTGATAAAAGACCGTTGCCAAAAAGGAGAGCAGCTTTGTCATTTGAGAGCATTACCCATGGGGTTTAAGAGACCTACTTGACAGCAAAAGCTCTAGCAGATTTTTTTTTTTTAAAAGCAATATGTTCTCCATTGCCATTGTCAACAGCATGAACAAGAGATAAGAAGGAGCTGAGATGTGATCTATAAAATCTTCCCTGAGTATTGTGTTGCCCTGTAAGTACCAGGGGAAGAAGAGACATTTTCTTGCTCTGGTTCTTAGTGCTTGTTCAGAGAGAGAGTCACTCTTGGTCTGTGCTGCTCTTGGTTCATTCCCCAGCTCACACTCCCTGATGTCTGTTCTGCGGGTGCTCAGCTTCGAAATGAGCGGGGCGGAGCGGTGCTGCAGGCTCAGTGCGGGGGGACTGACTGCCCACCCTGACTCACTGCTTTTTGGACTTGCAGGGGAGACCTTTGCTGCCACAGTAACACTTGCAGTGCAAAGAAAGGCGTTTTAAAGTGAATTTGGTGTGTTTAATGTGCACAGGCAAGACATGTCCTTTGCAGGATATCTTGAGGCAAAGATGTAAGGAGGCTCTACTCCCCAGCCATCTGTGTGAGGGAAAACAGAGCCATTTTTAGGTCCTGCACAGGGGTGTGGGGTCAGCAATGAGAGCAGAGCACTCCTGTGGCAGGCAGACTGAGTTGGCAGCATGCAGGATATGGCACAGGCTTGCTCTGAGCAGTCTCAGCTGTCATCCCTTTCCTTACCACTGCAGGGGAGGAAGAGCTGTCCCTGGTGATCCTGCACCAGGGCACAAACTTGGTGATATCAACTTCAAACTCACTGAGATGGGATAGTGAGAAGTCCTGGTTTTCCTAGTGGGTCTTGTTGACATGGGGCTTGGCTCATTTACATTTGACACACAGGGGCTTAATTTTTCCTTCATCTTCTTGAAATGCATTGAAAGAGCCGGTTCACACCAAGGGGCCTCAAATTTATGACAGACAGGACAGAAGTGCTGAGGCCCTCTCTCATTGCAGGTGCTGATGTGGGTGCAAGGGCAGCTGTTGATGTCCCAGGACCAAGGAGCCACAACCAGGCTGCAAGAAAGCTCTGTGACCTTCAGCAGGAGGGAACTCAGTGGACAGAAATCCCCTTGCTCCTTGTAGCCTGTGAAGTGTGAGTTCAGTTTCATGACAGAGACTCTAGCTCATAGATAGAGATAACATTTTCACCAAGTTTGTTGTGTGTTTCTGGATGCAAGGCCACCAGATAGTGCGTGATATCACAGCAGCACCAACACAATGCAATAACATCTTCTAAAGGTGCCACATGCTGTTGCACAGCTATTTGCTTTGCTGGCACTTCAGACCTAGGGCATTTTACTGCAGAACTGGTTCTGTGCAGAGCCACACAGAGCCCTCCAGCCCTCCTCAGCCACCTGCTCCTGTCATGACCCACAAGTGCATTTTTCTGCCTGTGCGGGTGGTTGGGCACCCACCAATCCCTGTTTTGCTCCACAACAAGGAGTGTTTGATGATCTGCACTGAGCCAAATGTCATTTTGGAGCAACACACCTTTGATTGGAAAATGGACCACTGCAATTTGAGAAGGGCTGAGCTCTAACTTGCCAGGGGCATGTAGAGATAACTTGAACTGAGGGAAGCTTGGGAGAGGAAAACTGTATCTAAAATCCCCACTGAAGTTCAGGAAAATTGGATAAAATAATGATAAAATGGCCAGGGAAAAAAAAAAAAAAGCCCAAACAGTAACTTGGTTATTGTTATTTCAGATTAAATGGAACCAGTTTAGTACGGTGATGGAGAGAAATGTATTTTTTTTTAAACATAAAGGGCCTTTATACATTTCTTCCTTGTCCTTGACAATTTCGCAAAGGTTTTTTATCTGGTTGCCTCACCCCAGCCATAAAACTTGCAAGCTTTTTTTCCTCTTGCTGCTGTAAAGCTCAGAAAAGAAGGCTGGGGTTTATACTCAGCCCACGTAGCCTCTACTTACCAATTTGGAGAAACAGATTGTGAGAGGCCCAATGAGAAATCACATTTCTGTGATTTGGATACCCTTCCTTCTCCCTAAATTATGAAGTGATGCTCGGCAAAAAAGTAGCTGAGGCAGCGTGGTTTGCTCTAGTGCTGGTTGAGCAGCAGGGCTGAACCAGGCAGATGACCAATTAGTGAAGGCAAATAGCACAGGAGCAAACTCTTTTGAGCCAGGCTGCTGCTCCAAATGAAATGAAGGGGCTTTCGGCCTGTGCCCAAAATTAAATGAGGCTTAAGTTAATCCAGATGTCCTAGCTATGCCCTCAGCATCAGTATCCATATACACTATGCCTGTGCTAGGGGGTGTTTTTAACATGACAGACACTGTGAGGAATTTGGAGAGGTGTCTGCTTTGTTTTGAACTCTTAAACCTCCTCATTTCCAAGACCTGTGCAAAAGCCTAAGGAGGTTTTTAAAGTACAAATAAGAAAATACTGAAAAATCCCACTTGTGCCATTTCTGCTACCAGAAAATGTGCCAGTAGTAGCAGGTTCCCGAGGTAATAAAGAAGGAGGTCACAGCCCATCAGCTCTGAAGCTGTTGGACTGGGAGGACGGTGTAAATCAGTGCAGTGCTCTGATGCCAGTGACTCACACTGACTTCCAGGGAACTGCACTGGGTTAGACCAGCCCTGGCTCCGACCCCTTGCAGTGCTGCATTGAGGTGTACTGGGCCAAAACTGGGAACAATCTCTTCAGCAGCTGCCCATATTTCACAAGTTAACTTTTTTGTCTGTTTTCGCCTTCTGAACTCTTGAGTTCTCTTTCCACATGAGCTGAGCTTTCTTGAAAACGATTGTTTAATGGGAACATCTGGTATGTGAATGGAAGACTTAGTCCTCCTTTTCCCTTCAGTAAATTCTCATTGCATACTTTAGAAGTTGATCTTTTTTTTTCCTTCCCCAAGCAGAGAAAAAAATATGGATCATTACTTGACAGAACAGACTGTGCTCTTTAGTTACTCAACATGTGCAGGTGTAACCTGCGAGCCCTGACTTACGAGCTTTCCCCATAATTAAAAGTTTTCTGCTGTAAACTCTTGGTTTCTGATGAAAATGTAGCAACCCCTCCTATTGTTCAACTAGTGCTAATTAGATAGCACCTGTGCAAAATACTCCTTGTCATTCAATAACCACAGTCTGGGATATTTCTTTTTTGAGAGGAAAAATATCTTACAAAAAGAACCCCACAAGAAATTCTGAGTTCATTTACATGTGTGCTGTTTAGAACTGTGGAAATTTAAAAATTAAAGATAAGTAGGTATAAGAAATACTGCATTCATATTTTTACTTTTTTTCCCCTTTCTTCCCTCTTCCTCTTTGCAATGGAGGTGCTACACAAAGATAACTTGCACAGGCTTTTATAATAACTGGCTTGGAGAACATCTGGTGTTGTTGGTGAATTCATAGGCTCCATAAAGTTTTGTTCATGCACTCTGATGGCTTTTTGGCTAAGCCAGCTTTAGTTGAACTGTATAGGCCATATAGAAAAAGTGGATGTGCAAAATTTCAGGGCAAGATGCTGCATATTAACACAGTTGCTCTAATATCAGTGAATCATGATGACTCCCAGCAGATTTGTGCTGATTTATGCCATCCCTGGCCCTGACGTGAACAGTGTTGGCATGAAAAAGGGTTAGGCTCACCTTCCCTGTGTACTCAGGAACACCTTAAATGGGGAACATGGTATCCATGATTTTCTTAGGACAGGCCCATAAACTCCATAGATGAGGGCAGTTTTGCAAATCCCATGGCAAGGAAAATGGATACAGCAGTGGGTAATATCCATCCATGCTTGGAGCTGCAGGATTCTGGCGTGCATCAGCCTGGTACAGCAGTGGCACTGGTTATACAAATGAAGTGATGGGCACTGATTTACCTAAATGCATTAGAGCCTCCAAAGAAGACAAAAGAGCATTTTATTGTTGGGATTAAAGCACTAATTATTTTGGCTAAGAGAGAGCAGGGCAGACTTATGGCGTGAAGCAGCAGCTTGGTCTGAGAATCATGAAATAGAAGATATTCACCATTGTTTTGGAATGATTCAATGTCAAACAGAAAGAAAATGATGCCAAAGTTTAGAAAATGCCATCCTGACCTCTCTGTGTCGGGGAGAATTACCCTCTCCTGCTAGTTTGGGTCAAAACTAACAAGTGAAATGATTTACAATGGCATGACTCATCAGCCTGTGCCTCATCCACCTGTGCAGCCAACTGTCTGGGAAGCACTGGCTGAATCCAAGAGCTCTGCAGTTGTTCCAGTTCATTCCCAGTTAAGCCAAGCAAGGTGTACACACCATTTGAAACTGCCTGCGCATGCTGGTTGAATGACAAGAAGAAAAGGAAACTCCAAATCAGAAACCAGAGCCTCATTTCCCATGACTGACATGCTAGGGCACATGGGGTGCTTGTGAGGAGCCCCTACCCTTCACTGGCCCTGCAGGCTGCAGTAAGCAGCATCTTGTCTGTCTATTCTGGCTTTACTTTCTCCCACTCTGCATTGCCCCCCCTCACCCCTCCCCCCCCCCAAAAAATAATATTTTGAATAAATGTGAGAATTCATTACTTTTAAAATCTACTTGAAATTCCCTGCAAGGGAGCTCTGAGCCTCCTATAAAAGACCTCTTGGTCTTTTGGCCTCCCGTTGTCTGAGATATTCAGGAAATCTGTGCCACATCAGCTGGGACTTTCAAATGACCCTGTGTAGCACCAGGCACAGTCTACATCGGACTGATTAAAATATATTCACCTGGTAATTGCGAGCTTAGCTATCTTGAAAATCAACCCACTTCCTCTATAATTTGGAGACGTGTCCCATTCTCTTCATTTCTGCCTGACCATGTCCTCTTTTGCTGCAAAAAGACACTGCTCTCTGCGTAGGCAGCTTGGTCCTACTCCTCTTCCCCTCTACTGCTTCTCTTTTAAAAATGCAAACATTCAGCTGTTCATCAGGAGCCTGCTGTTTCCGAGACATTTTACTACCAGCCTTGTGACACTGGCAATTTGGATCATTTTGCTCTAAGCATATTTCTTTGTGCAATTATAGTATCAGGACTGTGTCAGGTGAGCTATACAAATGATACTTTGAATGCCTCTTTGGGGGGTTTTGCCTGTGTGTGGTGTTGTTTTGGTTTGCTTTTATCGAGCTTCAGTCTCAGAAATAATAGACTGCTCATTTATTCTCTGGGTTTTCACAACCACCATGGTAACTATCAGAAACCACAGTTACACAATGTTACACACCTTCATTTATTATTTGAACGCCGCCTTCCGAGCTTTATCATGTAAATGAGCTTAGTGAGTTAAATGCAAGTAAAAGGTGGCCAAAGAGGATTAAAGCCAGGACCACCACTTTCTGTCGTGGTCAGAAACTTACCTTTCAGAATCTATTTTTGATTTACTAACACCTGTATTCGAAGTAACAGGACTTAATGACAAGACACTGGCTGAGATGCTGAAGGTTTCACTCAGAACGAGAAAAGATTATGAGAGGTCTTCTGACCATAAACACTAGAATAAACACTCCCCCTGACTCCCAAACCAGGATTGAATCCCCCAAACCAGGATTATTGTTCTAAATTATGTTTAGTCAAGAACTTGAAGCAAAGAGATACAGTCTGTTTTTAGAAGTTTTTCTGATGAAAAGGAAAAGATGGCCTGTAGGATGGACAGTATCCCTCTTGGTCTCTTCTTTCACTTTCCCCATCCCTCTGGGCAAATCTTTATATTTATAGAAATTACCTCTAGCTGGGAAAAAAAAAAAATCAACCCCCCAAAAACATACCCAAACCCTAACTTAATGATTTATTTTCCTGAGTGACTTCTGTACTTTATCTGTGGAGCAAGTCTCTACATACAGGCTTCTGTTTTCCTGTTTCCCTTTAGGGGGTATTAACTATGTAAACAACTTCAAAACAAAGAGGCAGGATTGTTTCATTAGGGAAAACCATCCCTGCTTCCAAAGGCCTCCTGGGAAGCAGGGGAAATTCATTAAAGCCAGGGTGATGTAAAGGCTTTGTGCACATGCAGAAATGGAACCACCATGAAACATTAATGACCTCAATGCATTAGCAAACCTAAAGCTAGAGTAAAATTACGCTGCGTCTGGGGAGCTGAGTGCACCTCCTTGAAATTTGTTATTTAATGCTAGGGAAAATCTAGCCTTCAAATTTTAAATTCAAGAGCAAAACACTTTGATGGTGTGAACCGAAGAAGGCAATCAGGCTGGCCCTAGGCCACTGACGCAGAGACAGCGAGTGTCCTAATTGTCAGCTGCTGCCCTTGCTCCAGTCAGTGGTATCGCCAAGACAGAGCTGCTTAGTCCATATGGCCAAAAAAAGGCTCACCTGGCTTCTTCTCCTTTTGGATCTCCATGAGCAGAGTCCACTGCTGAATCACTTTTCTTGCTTTGGTAAGTAACCACATGCCTGCCATTTATAAAGCACTGCAAAGACATTTGGCAGTGTTACGTCAACAGTAGGCAACCGTTCCAGGCTGTATTAATCCCAGTGGAAATTACTGTGTAGGTCTCTCCTGTGAGTTATGATCTCTATTAAAGTTGGGTGACATTTCTCCAAGGAATACTTTGTTCAGCAATGGCAGAAAAAAAGCACAATTTCAGATGCATTGAAACCCCGCAGAACAATTTATGCTGAAATCTGCAAACATTATCAATCTGAAGAAAAAAATAGACCTCTCTCCCCAAGAAATTTAGTTTAGAAATGATGGATCAAGTTTGTTTAAAAGTTGCTATTGAAAAAGGAGAGCAAGTCTTTGATGAGAGATGGTGTCTTCCACAATTTTTGAGTTCTTTTGTCTTCCCTTCCTCTTCTAGCACAGGGTGGAGGGAGCAGGTCTCACTTGGACGACAAAGCTTTCAAGACTGGAGGGTGTGGAGAATCTGGGGAGCGTGCCTGTGATATGGATTTTTTAGGAAGAAGGCATATGGTAGAGTCCACTGCTTCTCATCTCAGGAAGTGTGTGTGTCCTTGAAAGGCAGGAATGGTCATCCTGGGTCAAAATAAGGGACCAGCCAGCCCAGCGCTCTCCTTTGGCAGTGGCTTCATGCAAAGGCTAATGGACAAGA
Source organism: Struthidea cinerea (assembly GCA_013397865.1). Lineage (NCBI taxonomy): Eukaryota > Metazoa > Chordata > Aves > Passeriformes > Corcoracidae > Struthidea > Struthidea cinerea. The sequence goes on along the minus strand of VZTI01003366.1, from coordinate 98,300 downwards.
AGGAGCAAGGCAAGCCTGTGAGATACTTCTTTCCTCGTGCTCTGCCTGCTTCTGACTGTGACTAGGCTTGGGACTTCCTGAGGCTCATGGGGTTTGTGTAGCCTGTAACCCTGAAAGGATATTTTCCAAGAACCTTACCAGTTTCCACTGGATGTCTGTCTGAGCCCACAGCATCCTTCAGTAAAGGATACTTCTCCCTGTAGTGGTTTGCTCAGACTGAGAACCACCAGTCTTGAAGAAAAGGAGGATAATCTTTCTCCTCATTGTTCTTGTTTGTTCTTTTTAGATACACAGCTGTCTCCTGACCCAAATGACAATGATATTTCTATGGTACAACAATTGTCCACTGCCTATGGTGCACAAAGCATGTTGGGATTGCCTGAGCCAGAGAACTAATGATTCAGTGCTGTGTCTGATGCTATTTTGCTGATGCCAACTGAGCTGCTGCTCTTTATTTCAGCCCTAAAGTTAGCCAAGAACACCAGATCCCACCACCAGCAAGATCCACAAAGCACCCATGGTATGAAGTTCCCACCGTGCCATGATGCCTGAATGGCATTGGTTGGTAAGGTCAGGGTGGAGACAAAAATGTAGCTGTGCCCACTCACGTTTGCAAGGTGTCAGTAACAGGCAAGGACATTAAATACCCCTTTGTACCACAGGAGCTGAGCAACCCTAGCAAGCAGGTGTGTGAGTGGGGAGGGAATCAGAGGGAGTATCTTCACACTGGCAATCATTCTGAGCTCTACTTTGATTTTAATTCTTTGTCCAGACCCAATATTAAGAATAAGAATCCCCCCTCTTAAAAAAACCTAGCATGGGTGAAATTCAAGCTACTTCTACAGTAAGTGCATTTTTAGGATTTCGGTTACTTCTTTGCATAAAAAGAATGAAATTTTAAGAGTACCTTTACATTTGTGGACACATGATGTGGTGTATTTCCTGTTTGTCTGAAGGATAAGTTCTTGTAAGAAGCAAGGCTTTTATTCTGGTTTTAAACTTTAATGTTGGTTAAAAAGTAATAATGCATCTATGAGGCATGATTATGGAGGTAAATATTTAAAGGAATTGCATAAATCTGCCTTGTATCAGAGGCAAGGGTTTGGGAAGGATGCTTCCAAATTTGGAAAGGGAATATTTTTAATCTTTTTTTTTGTAGCAGATCAAACATCAGTCCATCCTCCTCTGCCTTTTCCCAGTCAATGGAGGACCTGTGTGTCTCTGCTGTAAAGAAGCAGCCAACAGTGCAGTGTCATTTTCTTTGTGATCTGTGCATGCCTGGTGCATTGATTTTTCCATGGCAGAAAGCAGAGCAAGCTCTCTCTTAAGTGGAGAACTCAAAAAGAAGAGGTGTGAAAAAGAATCATTGTTTTAAAAAAAACATCTTTTCACTGTTCTTGACTCTTGGTGAGACAAACTGTTCTGGAACCATCCTCAGTCTCAGCCTGCCAGCATATGTCCTATCAACCTCTGGGTAGTAGCCTACAGTGGAAGCTGGCTGTGGGGTGGTTTTTGGAAGGCTGATACCACGTGCAGCTTGCGACACTATTAGTTATTTGCTCCCTTAGAGCAGCAGGGCCATGTTGATCCTTGGGTGTCCTGGTGGTGCAAACACATGTTATCCTTTAGCTCTCTCAAGACCTGACTCCAGCAGCTGGTGTAGACAGAGCTGTAGCTACACATCCTGGAAGTCCATTTTACAACATTCCCCCAGGAGGAGAGACATATCTTTGACTGGATGTGATAATTTTCTTAAGTTTCAAAACTGGAGGCTTGACAACATCTGTTTTTCAATTCTAACCAAGGAAATCAAGATCTAATGTTTATTTATGTTTTTATTAATAACGTCTATCAAGTCTTTTGCTGCTAAACTGGAAAGTACCAGAGAGAAAGCTGGGGGGTTTCTCAGTAGCTGAGTCTGCACCAGTTCCCTGGGCCCTGTGTCCTATAATAGCCCCCAGTCACTATTAAACAGAGCAAGCAGTTGGTGTTTTCAAAAAGGTTTAGTCTTGTTGCTTCTGCAAATCCCAGAAAAAGGATGATAAAAGCCCACAGGTGTCAAACCTGGCTCTCCATGTATCCCTCTTGACTTTCAGAGCTGTAGTATCTACCCCAGAAACACATCTTTTCTTTCTGTGCTAAGTGGTGGACATCACAAAGTCACCACTTGTAGTAAGAGCTTCTTATCTTGGCACATTTTATGTTCTCTTTGCAACCATGACCAGAAAAATTTGAGTCAGAGAGATTTCCCGTGCTTCCTGGGGCAGATTTTTCCATGAAAATAGTCACATAAATGCTGGTTGAAAGGGACTTGTGGAGGTCTTTGGTCCAGCCTCCCACTCAAAGAAGGACTTTCACTGCTGCTAGGGGGGACCAGGTGTGGCTTCAGGCAGCTGAGTTTAGAAAGTTGCCAAAGATCCCACACCTTTAGTGACCCGTTCCTGTTCTGCAGCAGCCTCCTTGTAAAAAAAGTTGCCTGCTGTCCCACTTGGACGGTCAAAGCTGAAACCTGTGGCCATTGCTCCTTGTTTTAGTAACAAAAGCAGCTCTAGGAATCCTTGATAGGCTTCCTTAAAGCATTTGTGTCTATTATGGGACATTATTTGTAGGCCAGGTGCATTTTGTTGGATTATAGAACACATTAGTCATTCCCAGCTGGATCTGTGAGCACATCATTGACAATCCACCCTCTCCTGTAGGCCATCGGTACAGTGCACAATACAGCAATTGGTGCCTTTCCAAAAATGATTTTTGGTGGAGGGAAAGGAAATCCAGAAATGCAAATCAGACAGCTCTCCAGGTTGCTCTGTTGTAAGTCTTGTGTTTTTAGCTCTCCTGCCTTCCTTCCTCCTGCCCACAGTTAATTACATGGCCAGGCTGGGAAGGTAGCAGGAATACTACAAAAGCCTGTGTGACAGACTTGTTGCTGCAGCCAGATGCCATGCTTGCCCAGAGTCAAGGGGAGGAAATTAATTAAATGGTCTTGCCTTGCCCGTGGAAGATGATGCTGCTACTGAGCAGAGAAAAAATCTCTTCAATTCCCATGGAAGGAAGGAGAGCTGAGGAAGACAAGGGGGAAAGGTGACTGAATGGCAGCTGGTGGAGGGCAAGAAAGTAGCACTTCCCTGTCATAGATCCTAACAGGGATTGGTGTATGGTTCTCTCATTCTTTTCACATTTGGCTCTTTTCATATGAAATCTGGAGACCACAGGTAGATGAAAACTAAACTTGGCAACTTCTCATCCAAAGCTGCTTCTGGATGGTCATGGTGGCAATTCTGACAAATGCAGTTACTCCTCACCCTCCCATCCCAATATCCTTCCCTTATTTATTCTAAGTAGTTCTTTTTATTGTTCCCATTATGCAGCTTTGCTTCCTGTTCAGAGTACGGTGTGTATGTTCACACACACATATAGCTGCTGGCTGTGCTCATAACACTGCCAGAATAGAGGAGGGAGACCCGTCTGAAAAATCCGGTACTCATATTCACATATTTAAAGCCTTAAAGAATAATGTGGTTAGGTGACTGGAACCATGTTTTGATGGCAAAGGTAATAATGAAGTGAAAACATTCTGCCAGTAAAGGAAGCCTGTAAAAGAACAGTGTGTAACTGCAACACATGGAGAGTTGGGACCCAAGACTGGGCTCTGATGTCATTAGGCAAGTCACAGTGATATGCTGTAACACTTAAAAGAGAGTTCTCTGGTCCAGAAGTGGGATCTACTCTTTCTGCTCACAGTATTTTGAAGATGTGGAAACAGACAAGGAATACCAGCACTGCAGCCTTTTCACACTTTTCATGGTGAGAGGCAAAAGGCACAAAATGGAACAGAGGAAGTTCCACCTGACTGTGAGCAAGAATTTCTTTACTTTGAGGATGGCAGAACACTGCAACAGGCTGCTCAGAGATGTCATAGAATCTTTTTCTCTGGAGATACTCAGCACTGTCCTGGACACAATCCTGTGCAATCTGCTCTGGGTAAGCCTGCTTTAGCAGGGAAGCTGGGCTAGATGATCTCCAGAGGTCCCTCCCAACCACAACCATTCTGTGACTGTGATACCAGAAAATTTCCAGGAGCATACACATTTCCACATTCCTATGCTCAGCAGCAGATCTAAGTCCATGTTTTCAGAACTTTCCAGTTTAACATCAACTGCATTTTCCTTTGTTTTGCAGTCAGAAAAAGACCAAAATAATCTGGAATAGATTGTTTTGTTCACAGCAAGGATAGGAAAAAGCCCTTGTTCAGAATTTCTACTCATTTGTTTTGCTTTCTCTGCAACCCTAATGCCAGTTTGTGCATGCATTCATTTTTATTTAAAAAAAAATAACAACAACCCAAAATGTAATTTAATTACTAATAGCACTGTGATTAAATTTGGCCTTTCACTTTCCTTCAGAGTCAACCTCCTCAATTCCATCTCCCCAGTGCCTCTCTCTGTAGTATCGATTCGGTACTGTTAACCTTTCTTTATTACTTGTTTATGTTCCCCCATCAGTTTAAAAACATCAATAAGAGGCTTTTTAAAAAGGACAGAAGCAACAGATAGAGAGACATTGAGGAAAGGTCAGGGATGCAGAAGAAGGCAGTGCCTGCTTTGCGGAAGGAGCAAACAAACAGTAGAGAAAGGTTAGTGGTCTTGCTTCTGAAGTGAAGGAAGGATTTGTTTATTCTACAGAAGTGTCTTCTATTGGTGTAGCTTTAGCAGCAGACACAAACATCTGCTCAGCCCAGTCCGAGCTTCGGGGTACTGGAGAGGGCTGGACATAACCTCCGTAATGTGGCTGAGATGTTCTGCAGGATCTTTCCCTTCAGGGATCAGGAAGTTTTAGGTGTGTTGAGTTGATTCTAATTTCTGTTTGAGCATAAACCCAATCTGAGGGCACACCCTGCTCTGCTCAGGGCTGTGCTGGGTGTAGCTGTGTTGGCTGGCTGTGGCGAGGAAGCGGAGTGTCTGCATCAGTGTGTGACTGAGGGCATTCAGCCACCAGCATTTATATCCTCAGGCCAAGCACCACGAAGGAGGCCGAGATAGCTCTCTCTGTTTTGGTGTCTGCTGAACTAGGAAAGCACCCCAGCTGAGAGGAACTGGCTCAGGATCCTCTGCCTCCTCCTCCTCCTCTTCTTGGCCCATAAAGCTGTACTCTGGGCAACTTGGAGTTCACTCCCAGATCAAATCCTCTCCTGAGTGATGCTAGTGCTTTTGCTTTGAAAGGAACAAAGGATTGAGCCATTATAGCAATAAATTTTTCAATTACTTCAGGGCAAATGTAAATCCTGCTCAAAGATCTCCAACAACGGGAGAAGCCCATTAAGGCCTTCCCATTCTTGGCTCCCCAGAGATATCATGGCAGCCAGGGAGTGGAAGGTTAGTGCGGCAGTGGAGGGGAGGAGACACCTTGTCCACCCCCAGCTCTCTGAAGTCTTAAAGATTTCTGGCACTGAAAAGTTAAGTGCTTCTCACTGATTGCTCTGGTGTTACTACTGCCACTAGCAGACCATGCCACTCCTCTGTCTTCAAGAATGGTTTTAGATTTTCCTGGTCTCCGGAAACTCTGTCTTGTACCGGAGAGGGTTCTTCCTATGAAATTGTAAGAAAATACTTACTGTTTTTTTTTCCTTTTCATGGTTTAAAAGGTGTAATACCTTTAGCTTCCAGAAAAAAATCTCTTGCCCTGAAGACTTTCCTTCTTTTGCAGTCCAGTACAGGCACAGGGCAGGAAATGTTATCCAAAATGGAGAAGACCTCCATTCCACACATTCAGAATGTTCCCTTAAAAGAAGATACAAAAGTCATCTTAGTTATTAAAGACACATTTCTCATGACCTTTTAGGAACAGATGTAATTATACATGATGTCTTCAACTCAGAAAGCTGTAGAAGTAACGTATCTTTCCTGTTTTGAGCGGTGACATTGTGGCTAGAGGGGTTCTTGAAGTTTTGCACTGAAATGCAAAGGTGATCAGCTAGCAGTCCTTGGCATAATTTTTAGTATTGACAGGGGAAAAAATAAAACCAAACATCAGACTAGAAATAGAACAGCATTTTAAATCCTTGTGGTACGTAAAATGTAGTCAGGATATTGGATTCTTATTGCTTCTGCAAATAGAGGGTGTATGCAGATGAGTATCGTGCATTTTCTCATATAATGACATTAATTACTTACTTGAAAGTTCACCTGACAGAACAATTTTTGCTCAAATTCATGAACAGACGTTTCCTCTCATCTTACTCTTCAGTGAGTTCTTTTAGAGCACAGTGTGGCTATTTGTACAGAAAGAACGACTCTTTGTGCTAGGTTATGCAAAGGGCTTTGATTTTTCTGAGCTCCCTTCCCGTCTATAAAAAGTGTGTCCTGGCTTGGGCTGTGTGGTTGCCCCATGAGATCATTGTTCTTGACATTTATCTCCTTAGGCTCTATTTCCACCCAAAGGAGAAAAGCCTTGGGGGTTTAAGTGCTGTTCATTCCTGAAGTTCAACTTTCACCTAATGCTATGGAAAGGTGAGGGATAGAATAGATTTCTACTTTTGAGTGCCCAGTCACCTGAAGATGTTTACAGGCAATCAGTAACAGTGTGTTAAAGCTTTCATTTTTCTTTCTTTTGAAGTTCTTTATTCCATTACATGATGGATATTTTAGCCTTAGGCATATTGCTATTCTGCCTGTTTACAATAATATTATTTTGTGAACAGTAAGTGACTTATCTGTCACAGAGGCAGAGGTGACACCGGTTGCTCCTCATCAAGAGAAAGTACACTTGCAAATCGCATTTCTGGGTGACAGAAAGTTGGAAAGCCAACAAAAGAGAGCATGAGTCCACCTCAGGGAAATGAACTGCATTCTTGTCTCCTTAGGTATCTTTCTTCATTTGGGGAATGTGCAGTTGCAGGGTGAACTCGGTATAATCTCTGCTGTGGCATTTGTACATAAAACCATTGAGGAACTGTCACTCTATGCTGTGAAGAACACAGCCACTCTTTCAGGGTTGCCAGTTTTACAAATGAAAATGAAAAGAAGGAGGGTATCCCTGGGCCATGTGGTAAGGGGATGACTTTTTAATAAGTCCTTTGATTCAACACAGGGTCTGGATCACAGTCTCTGTCTTTTGTTGTTATGACGTGATTCCAAGAATCGGAGTGAAGTGAGAGGAAAAAAAAAAGTTTTGTTCTAGAAAAAGCTGGAGCCAAACTGTATTTCCAATATTGTCTCAGGAACATGAGTAAAATCCTTTCTGTTGCAAGTTTTTGTCAGCTAAATCAGGATGTCCATCTCCTGTTTTACCCTGGTTACTCCTTATCACTTTCTTGAAAACATTGAGATAAGAGTTTTCTGTAGCAGCACACTTCCCTAGCCAAAAGCATGGTATGTGCAAGAGAAAAAAGCTTCTGCCTGAATGGCCTTCCTCCATACTCCTTCTTCTCTTATTTGCAAATGAGTTTGTCACCCAATCAGGGAACAAAAATGACGCCTAAACCAACAGTGAATGATGAGTGGAACATACACATCTCTTACACCCAGATAGTTACGTGACAGTTCCAGTCCTTGGTGACAATGATTTAAGAACCAACTGATTGTAACAGATAGGCAGTAAATCTTCATTTACCAAAAAAAAAAAAAAAAAACCAAAAAAAAACAAAACCTCTCCTTCTTGGTGATTCTGAAGAACTGCAAGTGCTTAATCTCCAGGAGGAGAGATAGTAGGATAAATGTTTTGTTCAGAGAGATGGTGGAATAAATGGTTAAAGACAGTGTGAGAAAACTCATTTCAGCAGCAGAGAGAAATGTTGGCTGAGCCTTTCAAGTCAGTGTTTAGCAGTGATTCATAGGGATCTAAGTATCTTCTTTCTGAGGTAACTTTTGCACCAGGGAAGCCTGCACACCCTCGGCAGTCAAGATGGGTGAACTGAGGGGATTAAGAACCACATTTTTAGGCATTATTAGGGAAGAGATTTTTGCCTTTTTTTAAAATAAACAGTGGCTCTGCCTTTCTTAGATCCCCAGTGCAGGTCATGTTTTATGTTTAGATTCAAGCTTAACACATTTCACTTGTACATGTGATCACCCAGCAGAGAGATCCAGGCTTTTGGAAGCAAGACATCTCAAGGAGTAGAAGCAATATCAAGAACAATGCTTTTCAGTAATCAAACAACTCACACCATAAGAAATCCTCAGAAGAGAAGCTGCAGAATAGAGTTTGTAGACTCTTCTAGCAGAAAAGACTATTGGAAATGAAAGCCAATGCTTGATCTTACCTATTAGCAATTGATCAAAATTCCGACTTTCAAAATCAATGCTCATAATCTTAAGAATAATAAGGCCAGACAAACTAAAATTTGGAGGAAAAAAAGGTAAAAATACTGAGTATGATGGAGTATTAGAGGACCACATTGAGAAGGAACATGTAGACTCGTTGTAGGTATCTTCTTGTCAAGACTGCCTTTGTAGATATGTTGGTCCAAGCATATATTTTGTTTGGTTAATTAGATCTCAGTTAGTAATATCAATGAAATGTCATAGTTTTTATATTCAAGCCAAACTGAAGAGGTCCTTCTGATCCTGAAGAATCAGTCAGGGAGGAAATCATGGAGCACGAGGAGCAACATGAAAGTGGAGTCCAGGCTCTCGGTTCTACTCTGAAGAACTCAATAGCTAACCACCTCTTGATTCCTTAATGAAGCACTTTTGACCCCTCAGAAATATTTTAATGGGGTCAGTGTAGCCTGTAAATACAGATAGAATTGTTTTTAACCTGGGACTCTACGTAGCATTTTCAAGAAAGGATCCAACTTATATACAATGAAGTAATTTTCTGTAATTATTATTGTGTACTGTTGGTAAGTAGTCCACCCAAAATAAAGAAAGTAACCAAGGAATTTTTATGAAATCAATTGCTATGATATTGATAATCATTGAGGTAATTTGCTTGCTCACAAATACGTGAACTGAATAACTAAACAAACAGTAATTCTAAGAGAAGGAAAAATTAATAAAAACCTGTCAAGGAAAATAAACAGATTAACAATAACTAACTCCTAGATTTCAGCTATTCTGACAATGATTAACTATCCTTTCCTTCGGATAGAAAACTACTCAGCCACTTCTAAAGTAACCCTTTATCATAGCTTATGATTTTAAGATTTTCTAAATAACAAGACCTGGTTTAAGCTGGTGTAAACTGTTGACTGGTTAGTTTCCGCTAGCTGCTCCTTGCTTCACCAGACTCTATCAGTCTTAGCTGTGCTTTGCTGCATTTCTCAGCTCACTATATTCTCCAGCTGTTTCTCTGTTTTGCTGCCAGATTTTGCAACCTTAGCGCCTGTGAAAGTGGAGAAGAATGTACAAGTATCAGCTCAGCTCACAGGAAATTAGGAAGTAGCTTTTTCTGTTCATGCAGCTGCAAATTCTCCTGCTTCTCCATGTCCCATCTGTAGCCTTTGAACTACGTTGCTAGAAGGGACTGTCTAAAATTAATGGGAGGTCCAGACACAGCTAATTAGCTTAAATTTCTGTACACTACTGTAAACACAAGCTTCACCTCCTTTACTATGTCATTTCTAATTTTTCAATTATAACACAACACAGAACAGCCATATTTCAGGCAGTTTTTTCCTTTCCACAATTCTCATTCTTATTCTTCGCTTTTCACCACATGCCCACTACATAGTCCTCTTTTTGTTGCTGGTTTTTTTTTTTTTTTTTTTT
>VZTI01003366.1:76081-88566 GCA_013397865.1 Struthidea cinerea | reverse complement strand
TTTTGTTTTGTTTTGTTTTGTTTTGTTTTGCTTTTTTTAACCGGGTTTGTTCCTTCTGAAGTTCATGGGGGAGAGTGAGGGAGAGTGAGATATAGGAATCTTGCCTTCTTACAGGTCTTGGCTCCAGCCTTTTCTGTGCACCTAAACCTTTGGCTAAAAGTGATCAGAAACAGATGATGGACAGATGCACTTTTATCAGGACTCTCTGTCTAAGCCATTACCAGTTCCCACAAACAGATGGTACCAGAAAATTGGGATCTCAGTGAAAAAAATGAAGTTTGAAATAAACTCCTTTGCTTTTCGGTATCTTCTTGAGAAAGAAGCAATGCCTCATATTCAGCTGTACCATAATTCCTGAAATACTCTGGAGTGCTTTTCCTTTAGGAAGGAATATGTAATTGTATGTAATGGTATTAGCTGTTAATTCTTGCTATAATATTTATGTTTTAGGACAGCTGGTGTCACTGTACAGTCCCTATGTGTACACATAGTAAAAGAAAGTCCCTATCTCAAACACCATACTGTTCAAACTGACAAGGCAGACAAAGGCGCGAAGAGACTCTCATGATTCTCATCTTAGAGCTAAAAATTCAAACCTTGGGGTCATTAGACAAGCATTTTGTTGTCATAAAGTGGTTTGCTGCTGAACAGAGAGATGAAGAGAATCTCGGGTTCATGTTTAACAATAACTGAATCAGTTTGGAAAAAATATTTGAAGAAACACAATCCAGCAGTGAGTGGTTATTACCGTAATTTTTGCTCAGCTCTGTGGGTTCCCGCAAGCCCACAGAACCTGGGGCATATTCGGTAATACAGTCAGGTAGCAAAGAGGCAGGAAGGGGATTTGCTTATCATCCTGCTGGATGGTTTATTCCATGCTATACAGCCGAACTCCAAAGCAAATCTGAAACCCGATCCCAAGGGCCCCCGTTTTATCCGGGGCCAGGGGGAAAGGTGGGATCTGGGAATGGGGACCAATGGGAGAATGCCAGGGGAGTGACGAGGCTGGCAGCCAACTGGGAGATTCAAACCAGGACAGACCATACCAAGGAAACAAAGCATCCCAGGGGAATGCTTTGGGTAGCCCCTACACATCACCGACCCCCACGAGTGATCTCCTGGATTCAACTCATTCAGTCTTGTAGGACAAGGTGCCAGAAAGAAGAATCATGTGGGCTTGAGACACACAAAAATATCTGCTGTTAGGATGGGATGTTGCAATTTGATTTAGCTCTCAAATCAGAAAGTTAGAAAGGAGGAAAATATAGACTGGAAAACCTGTGATAAACTGCTACAAATATGTTTTTGAGATGTACATCTGACTGTGTTTGATGAAAGGATCTTGATAACTCTTTTGTTGGGGTATGTTGCATCTCTAATGCAGTCAACAATCAACCTTTCTGCAGGGAGTGCTTGGGTATGAAAACAGCTTCCTCTGGAATTCTGATCCCAGCAATGAGCCCCATTCCCACACTCCTGTCTACCACCAGCCCTCTCACGCTCCCAGACAAGTGCTGTTTCTCCACCAGCAGCTTCCACAGCCTGTGAATCAAATGCCTGTGCTGGCTTTTTGAAAAACCCCTGGATCCAAGTGTTCAGCTGCTCTGCTGCAGAAAACAGAGCTATAAAGCATCTGGAAGCTTCTCAGGTCTCACTCTCCAAGGCAGAGAACCCAGTGTGTTTGAAGACCTGAGCAGGGTCTCTATATCATATGATATCACAGTTATTGTGGCCATTCTCTGGTGACATGAGGCCTCGGTGCAATGGCCTTTCAGCTCCTGAGGGCAAAGCACTGGGAAGGGAGGGAGCACGGCCATCTCCAGCAATCGATTCAGATTGCCTCCCGGCTGCATGCTTTACAGAGGGCACCATCTCAACTGAAGTGCCAATACACACAGCTCAGGACTTCCCTGAGCCTCCTCTTAAGCTCCAGGTTTCAGCTCAAAATACCTGATAGAGAGGGCCATTCTGCCGCCTGCCAAATTGTTGTTTTCCTACTAGGATGATGAGAGTGTGTTTCACGTGCCCTGAGGCAGCCTGGATAATGTTACGAGACTGTCCCGGGTAGAGGAAAACAAACTTCTTTGTTGTTTCCCAGTGAAATTTCCTAGCCTTCTACACATATAAAGAAAAAGCTGCATTGGATCTGAAGGCTCTGCAGCTGAAAAGGTGCGAGTATGCAATCTTTCTGTCAGAGCAAAAGTGGAAACAGGAATGCAGTGTGAATGCTAGGGACTCCCACAGAATCAAACAGCATCACGGACGAAAATCCATCAGAACGATGAACTACAAAAAGGCCATTTTGGCCTTAAGAAGCAGTGCCTTAGTGCAGTCTGGCAGAGTGTATCAAGAAAGTACTGCTGCTTGCTTGCCCTGCTCTTATATTCTTCCTAGGGGATCTTTTAAAGTCTAATGTTGGAGATGCTCAGCTGATGGGACAAAACTTAATGGTGCAGCTTTGATGTGGCGCCTTACTAAGATTCTGCAGTGACGCCCCTGATTCTCTTTCAGAGCAAAATGAATAAGCAAAGAAATGAATTATCCAGGAAGGCAGAAGAAGCTCATGAAAAGCTAAGGCCTCATTGCAAAAATAATAATAATCATAGTAGTAATAAGTGATCTGTCTTTCTCCACAAATAGTACAGTCTTTTTAAGAGCTTTGACCTTGAATTTTCCTTAGTACTGGTGTAAGTCACTCAGTAGGAGCTGTTTTCTTCCATCCCCCATCTAGTACACTTTAAAATGGAGGGGGGTTATTTCAACAACTAAGAAGTTGCAAAATGTGACATCTGTTCGTATCCATCTCACCAGCAAATCACTGTGTCTACGTAAATAAGACAGGCAGACAACTTTAAAGCTCCTTGGAATGAGATGTTTAGGGACAGAAATGGTCATGCTTTGCTTGCCAAGTGAGACATGGTGTTCAGGATGGTTCTGTGACCTAAGTATCAGACAGCCATTGACAAAGGCAGAACTGCTTGCAGGAACACCTTATCGTTATGCAGAAAAACTGGTGGTCTTTGCTTTTAGCCAACAGGTTCATGTGCTTAATGCTGTATAGGAGCAAAGGGTTCACAGCATAATGAGTCAGAGAGCAAAGCAGTGCTTAGATGGGCTTTTAATGTGGAATTATTTAAACCTGTGTTGTTTGAGAGGGTGAGCACAGCTGGTGTGCGTGGCTTCCACTGAGCAGCTTCAGGACGTGGCCAGGCCTGGCTTCTCTAATGCTTACGGTGCACAGCTCCCCAGAATTAAAACCCCATGCAAACAGATTAAAGTGTTTGTGACTTCCAGCCATGTCTGAATTTTAAGAGTAGCTTGGAGGAATTAATTTAAATCCTCATCCCAGAGGGAAAGAATGCCATAAGCTACTGAATTACTCCTGGCCCTTTTCCCTATATGTATAGCACTGTCTCTACAAAAAAATCCCTTACGTCCTTTCATTCATGCATCCAGGTGGTGTATTTAACCTGAATCATCCCCAAACCTGCTCTTCACAGCGTTTAATAATCCACCATATGGGTCAGTTTCAGGTGTGGGAATTGCTCCCACTGAGCAGTGTGAATCCTTGAACTCAGGGCTCTTCATTCCCCTTCCCTCTGTTAGAGATAGCACTTACATGCACAGAACAAGTTCCTGTGGGGTCAAATCAACACTGCTTTGATGTGACTGGCATTCACAGCTGCTTATCTTGGCTGCAATGGCTTTGGGATGACCACCTTCATAAAGGACTGTTTTTAAGTATGTACATTTAAAAGTAATTTTAGAAGCAAACTTCAGATAGTTTTAGAGAAGTGGATAGATGGACAGACAGATGCATAGATAGAAGCACAGGCAATAGGTTTGACACAGAGTCGATTATCTGTGACCCTGGTCTGACAACTCTGGGGAATTCATGAGGTGGGTGTTAATGAATCCCTTGCAGTGCTGGCACCTGGAAACACTTCAGGTCTTTTTGAGTATCTGAAGCCACCCACTTCATCACTCTGCACTTCAGTTTCCTCAGCTACAGTGTACGGATAAAATACCTTTGCCCTTTTTTCCTAGCTCTAAGAGCTGTGTCTCTGAGATCACTTCCTAAGGGCAATATTCTTCACTTGAGTTATGGTGATCCTTCCAAACTCCTGCTCCTTGAGATGCTTTGTGCTGCTGCCAAAAGCAGGACTATACATCGGTGTAGCAGGAGAACACACCATCTCATTAAAATGCACTTACAGAGACCTTAGGCATCGCACTCGGGCCAGTTCTGACCTCTGTAACACATTTCTGCCACGTGGACTACACAAAACTCTTGCTTAACAGAGACCAGCAAAGCTCCTGAGGGGTGAAACATCATCTCTCATACATGAGGGTTCAAGCAGCACCTGTGTCCAAGTTCTACACTACAGCAAGTAAGGACTGCTCAGCTGAGCAGTGGGACACACACGTGTTTCTGGTCCATTGCTGAGGAAAGTTGTCAGGAATCCTTTTTAAGTGAATCTGGTGTATTTTTTTTGTCAATGATGGATTAGCAATCTGGCCAACAGTGGAGTGGTAGCTTTTTAAGATGCTACCTGAATTGCTTTCTACTGAAATACTATTTCCAGGCATTTCTCTGTGTCCTCCTCTATGCTTTTTATCTTTGTCCTGTAAAGTAAGACAGAGCTGTACTAGTCCTATCAAGGAGATCAGATAGTACATCTCCATGATCTCCATTAACATCAGGAGCTGATCTAGGGTAGAAAAGTGCATTTTTCAGCTCTCTTCCTCCAGTCCCTCAGCTCCTGCAGACTGCACAGCTCGGTCTGAATTTCAAAGGATTATGGTCTGGAGTCTACTTTTGATTATAATGATATAAAGCTTGACTCCTCTGGCTTTGAGGGACAGGCCTATTGCATTTGCAAACAGACACAGGTTTTCAGAGAGCATTTTTGCTCCCAGTCTGATGTGCAAACTTCCCCCCACCTTTCTCCCTGGCCTCCAGCTCCTTCCAATCACTCATTGTGAGATTTTGTTTATAAATGAGTAATGAACAGGGAGAGAGTAAATGATCTGCTGAGGGAACCAAGATGAACCTTATTAATATTCTGTCTTTTCTCCCAAGTCACAGGGTAGGTGACCCCAGCCCCATCAGGGAAGTCCTACCTGCTCTGTTCTTTGGAGAAACAATTATAAAATGCAAATATTGACAGAACACATCAGTATCTCACAATCTTCAATATTATTTCCTGGACACGGGTTACATGTAAGAAACAACATCTAATAAGCCTTTTTCTTATTAGACTGGGGTTGCTGTTCAAATAAGATCGGGTAAGGCGGGAAGAAGGCTGAAGTGAATGCATTTTTTCATGAGCCAAGACCCACTGAACAGGAGTCACATCAGACACATCCCAAAAACATTTTGTCTGCACCCTTAACTGACTGCCAGGGTCACAGCTCTTCTCATGTCAGCTGCATCCTGGGAGAGGCTGTCCTCATTTTAGTGGGAAGAAAGGCTTAAAGAGCTCAAGTTTGGGGGTGTGGAAACAGGGGGACAGTGAGGTCTCCTGGTGTCCAGTCCCTTCTTACCATTGTATCCACAAAAAAACCCCCACACAGAGCTCTCCTCTGCCTCAGTTTGTTTCTCAGGACACTGGTGCTACCCTGCCTTTTTTTCCTTTGTCAAGCCTGGGTTTGAATTAGAGGAAAAACCTTTGTAGACCCTGGATTGAGACCAAGACTCTCAAATGAGGTGATGTGTGCTAAAATTATCACACAGACAATCTAGGAAAAGCCTTCTGATACCACAGTCAGAAAAAAAAAAAAAAAAGCTCAAGGAATTCCCAGCATCTGGGAACACCATTTGGTAAAGGATGATATGAAAACAGAGGGAGTTTAATGAAGAAGTCAAGCCTGAATTTGTTTGCTTAGCAGCTCTGCCTTTTGATGGATATGGCAAACCAGGAACATTATTGAGCACCGAGAAAAACTCCGACTTAAAAATTGAATAAACTAGAATTTATTGAGAGGTATCAATATATTAGTCCAAACAAAACAAGAAATAAAGAAAAAAAATGTTAGGTGTTAGAGGTGTTAGAATGTCTTCTTTTTATGGTTGAATACTGCTAAATGGTTCCTGAGTGGGAAAAATGAAGCCCAACCCTCAGAAATTCATCCTGGTGATGGAACAGTATTTTTGCCTTGTAAAGCTGTATCATGCTAATGCTATTGCTGTCATACCAACGAGGTTTACGATTTCTGCCTGAATTTTCTTCCTGTTCTCCATTTTTAAAAGCCTATTAAAATAACCAGGTTACCTGCAAAGAAGGATAGTCTTGCAGTATTCACACATGGAAACGAGACTCAAGAGATCTGGATTTGACTACTGATAGTCTCCCTGGGCTCCTACACAAGCTTAAGCAGTGGCTCAGGGTGTGAGTGTGGAAGTGGGCTAACTTGCATTGCAAGACAAGCTGTCTTCATTATAAACAAAAAATGCAAAGCCTGCAAACACAAGATACAGGCTTTAGCTGTTCTAATTGTGTCCCAGGAATGACAAACTTACCCCTGGATTAATCAGGGATAAGCATTTCATCATCTAGGACATCTTCCATTTCCTAGTTTTTCTTCCTTCATACACAGTTGTGATGGAGTGATTTGTTGGATTTTATATCCTGTATTTTATTTCTCAGTTAAGGTGACTTATTCACAGTCCTTCATTATATTATATCTTGAGCTGGGAGGAATCTTTGCAGATGAGCAACTAGAGACTGAATGAATTCAGAAATTCAGGGTGTTTTGGGTGAATCATTTCCAGTGAAAATAAGAGAGCCCTGCTGTGCTCAGTGAAAGCTTTTGCAGAGGTTCCATTTCTTCTTTTGGAAACAGAAATGATAGGGATTTTGTTAATTAATCTTTACAACAATCCCAAAAATCAAACCTCTTTTTTATAAACTAATAGTTGTTCTTTAGTGAAGTGATTCCAATTAGAGACATAGAAACCCTTTCATCAATCTAAACTGATTGATTTTTTGCTCTGTTTGGTCAGTGGTGTAAATGAACAACAGAAAAATCAATTGTTTCTGCCAGGTCTGTGGTTTAGGAGGTGAGAGCCTTAACACCTCTTGTCTTTGGGTCTGCCCCCTCCACAGGCTGTGGTTACAAAAGCATTTCTTTTGGCAGTTGTTCTGATTTCAGCTGGGCTCCTCCTCTGAGAACCCATTATCTTGTCACCTCTTTCCCACCCTTGGCTGTGCATTCTTTTAGCTCGCATGGCTCTCTTCACCACAGTCTTTTCAGGGGCTATCTAGATCACAGAATTGAGCCAGTTTAAAATAACTGTTCCTTCCCTTATCCCTTTTAATAAGGTTTATTTTTAATCTAGATCAGTTCCTTGAGTGAGCGATCAGGGAACAATGTGATTCACCAGGCGGTCACATCAACGCAGCTGAACTGGTGTTTTACCCAAACGGGATTTAAGCACTGGGAGGAGGTGGTGCTGGAAGAGGGGGCTTGCAGTTGTCAGTGATTTAAGCACTCTCTTCTGATGGCCTTCAGTCAGAGCTGAGACTGCAGAGTCCTTTGGACTCCACTGGTTTTAATCTGCTGCTAAGGCTGTGGGTTTGTCAATGCAGGATAAGGCTTAGTATGGACTATTAAATAAAGAATTTGTCAAGTATTGATTTAACTCCGGCTAGGTTATCCAGCCTTCCCTCATCCTGCTGCTGCTTCAGTTTCATTGGTATTCATGTCTGAATAACTGTTAGTAAAAATTAGGGTTGGTAATTTGGGTTTGTAATTGGATCTGAGAACTAAATAAGCAGGAGTGGGGGATTAAAAAAAAGAAGGAATAATGTGCTAATTGTGAATAATTACAAACCCAAATTAAGAACTCTATTGCCTCTTCTCCAAAACAAACATGCCCCACTTCAACTGAGTTTCAGGAACTACAAGGTATCTGTTGCAGGTTCCCAAGCAAAACCTAGAAAGAAGGATTATTCTAGCAAGTCCTCAGCACTGAGACTTTTCAGAACCAAACTACTGGACTGGAAAACATCCTTGACCCAGGTTCATGGCACAGAAGTGGTAGCTCAGGCAAAAGCAGTTTTCAGAGATCAGCAAGAGCTGAGGGACAGAGCACAGGGGGACATTTCTGCAACACCTTTCATGCCCTGCTGCAACAAGCAAGGAAAGTAGGGCAAGTCTGAGGAGTTCCTGTGAGATAGAGTTATAAGCAATTGGAAAATCAAACAAAACTTCTCCCTCCCTCACTACAGCCTTCAGTTGCCATCTCAAGGTCCCCCCTGTCATGCCAAGGAAGTGATTTTGGAAACAGACCTTACCTTGGCTATTTTTCACCTGTCTATCATTTGACACATGGCCTCCTGACAAATTGCCTTGCATGCAATATTAATATGTTGATTGACTCAGGAGAAGGTTGGCCTGTATGTGGGATGGGCCAATCCCCCTGAAAGATCTAGGCTTATTTTCAGGCAGACTTTCTGTGTCGCTGTGGTTTTATCACCAACAAGCAGCCTTGTTGGTACAGTCCCAACCAGCGTGTCTGGGAAGCCGTTTGTACCCACCGGGCAAATAAACAAATATTTCTGTCCTTCTGCTGAATCACGGTTATGGGAATCTCATTTTGTGTTACAGCCCATTTGTGGTTGATACAATGGAGACTACTCTCGTGACTCTACGTGTCACCTAGGGACAGAGCTATGACCAAAAATGTAGGGTGGAATCCTTGTCCAAAAACTTCTGCACCACTCAGAACCTGGCCATTGCCTTCTCCTGACAGACAATTGTTACACTGCTTTACTATGGATTTATGGATGAGATCTGAATCTTGGATGGTGGTTGGCAGCATCAAAATGTTCATTCCCAAAAGGCAAGAAATATTTCGGTAATCTGGATATTTTGGAACTGCCACAAAGAGCAAGGTGGGTTTAATAAGATACACTTTAAAAATTCAGAAGTAACAGTTCATTTGAAGGTTGACATCACCCTGGCTTGAGAAAATGCCTTTGCCTCTGACTGATACTCTTGCTTTTCTTTCCCCAAAAATCAGCAACAGAGCCCTCTTGGCCCACTGTGGTGTCCTAGTTTAAGGTTATGTGTGACATTTCTAACAAAAGCTGTCAAACAGTGGTAGATCTGTCTATTTCCTTATGAGATTGCAAGAAAGGGTTTACCTAGAGTTCAGCATGTGTAAGAGTATTCCTTCATCTTTTACCAGTATTTTGCATTACAAGCTATTGGCAAAGAGGCAAGGAAGCAATCAATAACTAGATCATTCAGTACCCTGAGGAGGGATCTAAATTGTGGAGCACTGTTACCCTCTGGACTTGCGTGTACAGTTCAGAAATACTGCAGCTGTGTGGACATGAAGATAAAAATCATGGTGATATCCCAGAGGCAGCTTTTCCCTGTATCTCTGGGAAAATTTTGGGGAGAAATAAAAAGCCACTTTGAAAACCTGTATAACTTTTATCGGAATATACCAGCTTTCACAAAGTGTTCTTTTACACTTTTGCCCATTTTTTGCCACTCCCTTCAGGTTCTCCTCTTTGCATCACCTAATAAGGACTTGCAGTTGTCTCAGCTCCTAAATTTGCAAGCCCCTGTTTAACCCATCAAAATTCCTCAGCCCCTCCATGTACAGAGGAACCCTTTTGTACTCTCCCTCCACCACTATACTCAGTGTCCATCTTGTTGCTGCATCCAGCTAAAAAGTGGGAATACAACAGTTGTGATACATTGCCGCTGTTGCACCGAGAACGGCGAGAAACGACACGACCAAGTTCAGGAAGAAAGTGGTTATTTAATTAATTATGAATCGGTTTGTATAACTTGGGTCGCCTGCATGGCATAAGGTCATTGGTCATCGATCATCCACCTCCTAAAATGATTGATGGAGGCTATACTACGTTCATTTGAAAATATTTTCTTCAGTATACCGTAACAGCTTTGCACAACAGACTCCAGGTGCAAAGATAAAGAATTAGTTTACGAAAACCCGTAGCAGTGTTTTTCACAGCTTTCATGAGAAACACAGAACTCTCACAGAATGCTGCAGAAAGCTGGAAAAATTCACTGCTAAAGCTTTTCAGCGTCTACAATACAACATGACACTCAGCAAAACAGGTCGTCTTCTTTGACTCCTGCTTCTTAGAACAGCTTCAGTTTTTCAGAAATTTCCAGTCATCTTGTCTCTTCTCCCTTGGGAACGTTTTCCTTTGGTGTGTTGTTTCAGAATATTGTACATGTAACACATTTACAAGCAGTTTGCTACGTTAGCTCTGTATAACCTTGAGCACTGCTCAAAGTCCTGGGCAGAATATTGAAAAACTAAACAAAGCTGGGATTCAGGTTTTACAAATGCTTTTCTCTTGTTCCCAGATTTGCTGTCCTCCAAGGATGCACAGGTCTGAAGTGCTCTGCGTCCTTACAGTGTCTGCAGTACTTGCCAGTGTACTGACAAAATACTCCTACAGAGCAGGGGATCTCCTGTGTCTCTCCCTCTCCCTCTCCGCCTGTTTCTCTCTGTATATATGTCTTCAAAAATGGGAAGATGGGGCTGAAATATTTTCTCTGTCCTCCCACTCTTTTTTTTCTTTTTGTGAAGCCTTTCTCCTCCTCCTTATCCTATTCTTCATGTCTGCTGCAAAGCATGCTGAAGCAGTCTGCTCCTTGTCACATTTTAGGAGGAAAATGACATTGATATTGGACTAAATGCAAAAAGAGACTTTCCCCTTGTGAAAACTGCCTAATTGATGTCAAATCAAATAACTTTAAAGAGCTGTGATGGCTACAAATCGGATCAGGGAGGGCAATACCAGTTCATTCTACTTCACGCAGGGGCTGTGCTTTGCAGTTTAAGCGACAGCACTTTGGCATTCAGACCTTCTTTATAACCCAAACAAATCAAATCTCAGATCTTTTTGGTCTCGATGCCTGACAATAGCTTATGATTAAAACTGCCGCACTGTAGCCTGGGATCGGATTATTATTATAAATAGCTGCAGTCGTGCCATTCCCTATTCTTTTCTGTGGGTCAGGATTCTTGAGGCAAGAAAAGTTGGGGAGTATATAATAGATAATAACATGAGAGATCAAGTGAGACCACAGGAAAGAAGTTTTCTCTAATAGATTAATTTTAAAGATACTAAAATTCTCTGTCTCTTTACCTCTGTGATTCAGATTTCAACCTAAAAGGTAACAAAACATAAAGGATATTTTAAAAGCTGAAACCTGTTTTCGCAGTGATGATTCTCTGAATTAGAACTGAATTATCTATTGCTCTGCATCAAAGAAACACAGTTTTAGACAGAGTCTATTCACTGTAGCACAGAGATGCAAACTCACTCTTCACAGGTTCCTCATGGCATGTGAGTTATCCCAAACTCTGCTCCGGGCCATAGAATATGGCAAAACTTTTAAAGAACAACAAGAAGTCCAAAAATTAAGCTAAAAACAGTTTGTGAGCAGTGATGACTAGCAGAAGGAATTAGAAGCATTAGAGGAATTTTTAATCAGGAGATAATTTACCGATGAGGGGAAGTTTTCCTTAGTTGTGCTTGGATCCAAGAGCTTTAGAGGGCCTCAAGCCTTTTCTAATACAGTTGTTAGAGAGGATGGGACACAAGGCACTTTTACCCCAGAAGCCTCAAGGCACATGATAGCCCCTTGACTGTGCCAGCCAGCCTGTCTGAGAGGGCAGGTAGTGCACAGGGCACTGCCAACACAGCTGGGAGGCTCTCGGGTAGGGAAATTTGAAATCACTCAAATAATATCACTTCTCTATTTCTGCCAAGAACTGTGAGCTCTATTAATTGTACGATGAAAACAGAAATATCTGTACCTGTTCAGACCAAGAGCTGTCAGAGTTTTCCCTCCAACTCTAGCCATCAGCAGGTGCCTAGGGAACAACAGAATGAGATAAATGATTTTTCAGTTGCCCCCAAATATTGTCCCTACCATACAGTTTCATATCAGGAGATTTCGTGAACCTGGTTTATTTTGCCTACCGAGCAGAAGAACCTTGCTGGAAAACAGGAAAATCTTCAAAATAGGAATTCTTTGGATGTTTTTGAGGCAGTAGACTAGATCTTTTACTGGATTAAATAAGCGCAGTAGAAACAAGGCTAATTAGTTGATAACATTGCAGGCAAAATGATTCTTCTCATTTCCCAAATTTTGAACATTTTGCTTTTAAAAAAAACCCATTTTGTTTGTGGTTTCATATTTACATATGCAATAAAAATATATAATGAACTTAGATGAAAATCAGCAACGAAATCCTTGGAAAATGTTTCATTTTTTTAATAAAACCCTTGCTTGGCAATATTCTGTTACTCTGTTAGGAAGGACAGTTCAAGCCATGTCAAACCTCATGGATCGTATTGCCCACATCTGCTCTGTGGCTCTCATTTTATACCAATTCAGTAAGAAAATGTTGTGTATTTTCAGGAGGAGCACACCAGGTTTTAAAGTTGACTTTTTTTTTTTTTTTTTTTTTTTTTTTT
>VZTI01003366.1:54712-76065 GCA_013397865.1 Struthidea cinerea | reverse complement strand
TGTTTTTTTTTTTTTTTTTTTTTTTTTTTTGGTATATTCTTTTTTTTTTTTTTAAATAAAAATGGAAGACAAGATAAGCCATGTGTTCAGGTGGGTTTAGTATAAATTAACATCATTCCTTGCAGATGGGACTTTGCATATTCTAAGGCAGCCAGGCTGTATGTAATGTTTTACTCTCTGCAGAATGATAATTAATATTAAAGACTGATTCTCAGTCTGATTGCTGGCACACATTTACAATTTATCTCATGGCAAGCTCTGGTTAGAAGACATTTTCAGAACTGATTAGGAGTTAGGCAAAAAAGATTCATGTTAAAAGACAACCCTTATAATTTAGTTAACAGACAGTCTTAAACCTAAGATTAGACTTTCAAGTTGTTTTTAGTATTGATGAAGTGTAAAATTCCACTCCTGTATGGGTGTATGGAGGAGGGAAATGTGGACAATTATAGCCGAGGTGTACACTCAGACCAGAGAGACCAGACAAGCTGAACCAGGTGATGAAAGCCAATAATGAGAAAAGAGCATGGAAGAAAAAGGTTTCACCACTGCTTTTCACTGTTTAGTTTGGGTACTGAGAGAAATACCAGCTTTATTTTGCACCCAAGCACAAATCAGGAGCTAATATGGCAGATCACCTTTAATGCTGGAAACCCTTTGTCTTGTAAATGCAAATGGTGGCCAATTAAATACAATTGGAAAAGTGTGCCTTTTCTGCTCTTTACATTACAATACAACGCTGATCTGACATATGAGCAAGAAATCTTATGCTGCAATAGTGGCCAAAAGTAGAGGGATAGGGATTCAAACAATCATTGGTAACATGAACCCAGTAGAATGGCTTATAGGAAGCCTTTTTTCTTCCTCCAACAGTCTATAGAATTGTCAATATGCCCAGTGAACTTGGCTTTGAGGAACAAATCACAAAGAATTTAAAGGACAACAGGCTAAAACAACCTCAATCTTTTAGCACTGGAATTTACCTGTAAGGACCTTCATTACAATGAAGTGTTCCTACCACCTTTAATTTTCAGGCTTTTTCAGTCATCTTGGCCCATTCAGTCCTTACCCTCTCTGTCGAGGCTACCCATGAGGAGAATCAATGTCTGTGTGTGATGGTAATTTTTTGGGATGCAGAAATACCTTCAGCAAAAAGACCCTAAAGACTTCATATTCTTTCAATAAAATTTATTCAGCCCAAAGCAAGACAATAGTTACCATATTGCTGTGTCTTGGATGCAAAATAGCAGGCTTTGAAACTCTGCAGCATTGAGCTAACAAGCCTGCCTGGTGGTGTGGTGTGAAGGGGCAGTGATTTAAAGATCATTTTAAACATTTACTCTCTTTTATTGCAGTGAAGACTTTCCCTTCCCCAAAATTTAAAATTTAAAATGTGCCTCCTCTGAGCATAAGGGCAGTGCTTTTTGCTTTCTGAGATGGAACAAAGTATTTCTGTGATGAAAAAAATATGATTTTGATTTTAAGCAGTGGGAACATTTTCCCATTGCATATTTTTCATGCTGTGGAAACTAACCATCCACCAAATATTTCAAATGTGAACTCTCAAACAGCTCTGCTGAACGACATTTTCCTCCTCATTTTATATTAAAGCATAGCCCTGAAAGTTGTGATTGCAAATAATACTCTCCCAGCAACGCTTCCCCCAGATATCATGGTATCAGTCCCCAAACTCCCTATGCATAAAGGTAGTTTCCCATCCCATTTGTAGGACCTGAAAAGAAGAAGGATGAAGTTAATGGGCTGGAAAGGAAGTGGTTAAGTAAGGAACCATATAATTTCATTTTTAATTCTCAAAATAGGTGGTAGGGGGGGAGACAGAACAAATTTAATCCAAATATATGGTTCATAGATACATACATGAAAAAGTACAGTAGCAGAGACTCCTTCATCTAGTGAAAAACTGTACAGGCTGCCTTGAGCCTTGGTGTATAACACTGATTTACACCTTCTAAGAACCTGATCTGGGAGATTAGGTAGGCTAATTCCTCTTTAAAATAAAAAAAATATATATAATTTTTCTTAATCCATTTAATATTCGACATCCCATTAACCTAAATTAAACGCTTTCTTGTAGGTTTTTAATTTAGCACACTGACCCCCAAAATGGAAAGGCCACTCACAATTACAATCCCCACAGTGCAGCCACCATTGTCTCTGGTTTGCAGGCATCCTTTTCATCCCAAACATGTTTCTCATCTGGGCTAGCAGGAAACCTTTCCTCTGTGTGCGAGTACCGGCAGATTTTCACTGATGTGGTTTTCCATTAAAGTTCGTTAATTTATGTTGTTTGGCAAACTAATAAGGGGAAGGAAAGGAATATATATGGCCATTATTTTGTTTCCTGAGGATTCATGGGTTCTACAGAAGTTTTCCAAAGGGTGAAAAGCCACCTACAAAATATGAACCCCAGGAAAAGCCCAGCAGAGTTTCCCCATGTCAGCTGGCAGCTCAGGTCTGCCCTGTGCTTTGAGAGTAAGATCAGAGTTCAGGCAGGATGCTGCCACTGAAGGGTCAGGTTTACTTTGTCTTGAAGACTCGACAGAAATCTCTCCAGGCAGCTCCAACTCTCCTGTAAAACAAAATATCAGGGTGCTTCTCATCATGGCAAAAGGGCTCTGTGAAGAGAGACAGGAGCAAATGCTTTCATATGGGTCACACAGTGTTTCTGTCAGGTGGAGCATGCAAGGAAGCTTCAGGCATGAACATGAGCTGCAGAAACAGTCCTGAAGCTCTGGAGATACAAGGAATTTTTTAATGCAACCTGTTTCTATGCCTTCACTGATGATGGTGCCCTGCATCAGGCTTGAGAGAAAGCATTGCCTAATTTGTTTCAGAGACAGCCCAGTGATGTATAAATCAGGGTAGCTTAATTAACTGGAAGGTGTGTGCAGAGATAAGTGTTTAGGTACCCAAATTGTCACTCTGGTCTGTTGCATCACTCTCTGTATAGCAGATGCCTCTGACATACGTTTGTCTACCAGGCTCAGGGGCAGCTGAGCCAGCTGAGTGATGGAAGGTGGCTCAGTGCCCTCACCCGCAGCTGGGATGAAGATAATGGTAATTATGGGATTGTATTTGTCATTAAATGCAACAGCTTTTGGTGAGGCTGTTGCTGCGTGCTCACTCAGATGAAGTGTCCCACCAAGCTGTCCATCAGAATAGATTTGCCCAGCTCAGTCTGGCCCTGGGGCTGACCTACACACTGGAGTGACCTACACCTCTCAAATGATGAGAGTTTCTGTCTGCTATTACAAAGAAAGAGAAATATCAAGCACCTATTTTCTGACCAACGTCTCATTTTAGGTATCTAAACCAAAAATTGAGTCTATCTCCTTGCTAAGCCAGGAAGAGACAAAATTTTTGGTTTATCTTTCTAGTGGTTTGCAAGCAGGTGTCTAGATATATCTCAGTATTTCCAGGGCTGGAAACTTGTATTTGGTCCTAGACCTTAGCCTGAAAAAGGTTCTGATGTGTCTTCTCTTATCCAGGCCAGCCAAGTAATTCAGGGCGGGGACAAATCCATGGAGCAAAAATATGTCTATTAGTTTTTAGCTCATATAGTCTCAGCTCTCCTTTTAAAAGAAAAAAGAATTCAATCCACCAAAATCCCAATGGATCCACCAGCCTCCCTGTCATCTGCCTTAAGAGGGAATGAAATGAATTTAATCTCCATAGATTGCACTGCACACCGCATTGCCAGCTGTTTTCTAGCAGGGGCTGCTGGTGCTCAAAGGTCATAGTGCAAATCCCTTGATTACAAAACAGCAACAAACACATTTTAAATGGGTAAAACCATAAGACACTGCCATAAAGCAGATTATGTGAAGTAGATACTGTTAAAACAGTTTAAATGCCTCTTTCAGGCATCAGTTTAGTTATCTCAAAGCATATTAGAGAGCAATAAAATTTAATGGCCAGCAGTAAAGTGTTTATGCGTGGCCCTGAACACAGTATTGCCCAACCAGAGAACGTGTTAACTCTGCCTCACGGGCCAGGTGTCCCCAACAAATGGGATTTGGGCCCCCACTGGAGCTGGCATTAGATCTGCCTGGGGACAGCTCAGCAGAGAGACTCCAGAAAGCCCCCAGATGGGGGCAGGAGGAAGCCAGTGCTGCTGCAGGGCTGCCAGGGCAGCATCTCTGGGCTGCATCTCCCAAGGACCTGATCCACGCAGTAACACTGTGTGTTTGTGTGTGTTGAGACACAGCTCCTGAGAGGATAGAATGGAGTCTCAACCTAAAAGATGTTTTCCCAGCATGGCACAAAGACTGGAGTGCTTCCATGCTGACTTAGTCAGCAGGATCCTGGTTTTCCAAGGGAATTGCAAGGTCCCTTGCCTCTTTCCTTGATTATGCAGTGGTGCATCCTAGGACAGGCCAGCACTGTGCCACGTCAGAGATGGTGCTGATGGCCCTTTAACATCAGCCACAAACTTCTGATGGACCAGCCCTGGGAGTCTAAACCTGTCAGTGCATATGGGCACAAGTAGAGTCCTATTCCTGTAATAAATTCTTCTTGTCTCCAAAGTGAGCAGATATGTTTCTGGATTTTCAATACTTCTATTTCTTCTTCTTTAACAGGCAGGTCTCCCAGAGGTTTTGCTTCAGACAACTTCAGACAGCAGGCTGGCTGGTTACACTTGGCTGGTGCAGCCTTCATAGCTGCTTGGGCTTTTCAAAGCCCAAGAGCTCATTCCCTATCTAGGGCCTTGCTTCCATTTAGTGATTAAGCTCTACGATGGTTTGTGATGCAATTAATCAAATGCCTCGTTCCCAAGTCTGATTCCTGGACTCTGCTGTGCTGTTCCTGTATTTTTGCCCTTCCCTCAGCTCACTGGGAGCCCTGACTCTGTAACAGGGAGAGACCATCTCCCATGGGATAGCTCCTTCTGCTCATGCACAGAAAGCAGTGCCTTCCCTTGCCTGCAGCTCTCCAAACCTGGGTGGAATACACTGATAGAAAGTGGGCTGAAAAAGGAAATCAAGAGAGGGACAGTTTGAAGAGTCCTCTGCTTATCCCTGCTGAAACATAAAAGTGGGAGAGGAGAGGAGAGGAGAGGAGAGGANGTGATGGTTGGTAGCAAAAATAGTCTGTGGGATACTGGCATGAATGGAAACAGAAGAGGAGGAGAGGAGAGGAGAGGAGAGGAGAGGACCTGGAACACTGCCATAAGTAGCAGGCAGTGATGCATATCCAGGATGACTGGAGCAAGCAGAGATATATGCATGAGCACAGATTTTTCTTTTCCTCAGAGCATGCATTACAATATTTCTTAAATAAGTAAAAAAAAAGTTTCAATCAGTTCTGTTTGTTTTCAGCTGGGAGGTGAGGATAGGCAAAGAGGTGAGTGGGAAGGAGACCTGCGTTTTAATTTGCAAACTGGATAACTTTTTTTTTTAATGCTTTAACCTCCCTCAACTTGCCTCCCAGGACCATGCCAACCTCTCCTGCAGAATAAAGCATGGAAGGGGTTGTCTCTCACACACAGAACGTTTTTGCCTTCATTTTTTTCTGCTGTTTATCACTAGCCAGACTGCACAGCCCCGATGCCATGGGGAGAGCTCCAGCAGGGCCTGGTGGAGGCTCCAGTGAGATCTGCTGTAAGTGCTTTCACGCTGGGCTGGACTGGTGCATCGACTCTTTATTGAAATGTTCTGTTAGTCTGTGAACAGGAACAGTGATACCAGCAGCATGTCACTGCCATGTTTCAGGAGCATTCTGATATTATACCTTAACCCCAGAGCTCAGAGGTTATGGAGAGCATTCAATGTACCTTCTCAAGGTGAATAAACCAGTCCCTGGCATTGTTTCAGGATACCCAGCTGGTGAAACTGAAGTGTTGCCATCCTTGCTTATCCATACACTGGACTGTGCATCAAATGAATGTCTTCACTTATGGCTTAGCCTGGTTATTCTCATCCTTCATGTGACACATGCAGAATTCCACTCATGTACCCAGCAATGGAAGTTGCTGATTATTCAATGGCTGTTAGGTTTCAGTGCTTAGGAGACTGATCAACCAAGCCAACAAGTAATGAATTCTCCTTACACCTTGCTCTCCCCATTTGGATAAGCCATTGACTAAGCAAGAGGCTGCTTTTAATTCCTGCTCATAGAGCACATCTTAGCTGTTGCTCCTCGTATGGCACACGGGAACATCTCACCTTTTCCCATCAGTTATGCACTGCTTCCCTCTACATCATGCCATACCTAGCAACTGAAGCAAGTCACTTAATTCTTTTTTTCTTCAGCAGAAACTTATGTGCCTCTTGGCTTAGGTTGATGAAAAGTCTCCTTAAATCACAAAATCGTTAGGCTCAGGAAGCAATGGGAATGTAAAGCTTTAAGCCCACTCATTTTAAAAATAACCTGCATAAGGTGAATATACTTTTATTTTTGCTGAATTTTAGCAGTTGAGACATAGACCACTTCCAGTATTAATAGCACTGCTCTGTGAGTTTCAAAAGTGCCTGGAATAAGGTCTATGTTTTTTGGCTGTATAGAAAATATAGCTTCCTAAAGCATTAGCTAAATCAGGCTTATATTCCTCCCCACATGTCCTCACCAGCCAGGTCATTAGCCAGTAAAATGAGCTAAGAGTCAAAAATGCCAGATATTTATAGATATGGTTAAAGGTCTCCCTCCACAGCAAGGTACATCTGTTCTCTTTCTCCTGCTAGACAACAGAAGACTACATTTTTTTTTAACCAAATGTGTCTGTGTGGGGGAAAACGTTAGAACTTAGGAAATTACTACAAAGGAAAGGAGATGAAGTTTTTATGTCCAACAAAATTGCTTCAGTATTTGGAAAGTGGGAGGAAAAAAGAAAGTAGGGAAATTGAATACAAAAGAAAAAGAAAAGCAAAAAATAAGAAGAATTAAAAATCCATCCTTGTTACATAATGTACACTGCAGGGATTTTAAAGACTGGAATTATGTGTTACTTATTGGTAATCACTTGCCTAGCAAGGTGTTTGGTGTCTGCTGACTTAAGTAGCCAAAGGAAGCTGGGTTATTTCTCTTATCAACATTTAAATGCCTCATGCAATCCCTGCTAACTGGATTATCACCGTGCTGGAGCTGTCATTGTGCAGCCCTGGCTGCCAGGCTCGTGTGAGAAGCAGAGGTGTGTGCCTGTGTGTGCCTCTATTTGTGCACAGTTTCGTCCCTTTTTCTTTCCTTGTGAGAGAGATCTGGGACACTCCCACTGGGCCTGTGCACAAGAGTATTTCACAGCTAATGGGCAGAGAGAAAAATTGGGATACTTCTTCCAACAGTGAGAGTTTAAAACATGTACAAGCTTTTGCTGACTATTCCAATGACTCACAGTCTATTATAAAATTTGCACACATTCTGAAAAACAGTAAAATGGACAATGAGATTATTTTAAAAATCAGTATAGAGGTTCCTCTCTGCTTGACGCAGGCTCTGAAGCCTTAGAATTCAAATTTCTTTAAAATTAGAGCTCCAAACCCTTACATTTGAATATCAATTAATGATTAATTTATATCCTAACAAGGCTCCAGAGAAAGGGGATACAAAAAAAATATAATTACTATACGGTTCTTAA
This sequence comes from Struthidea cinerea, assembly GCA_013397865.1. Lineage (NCBI taxonomy): Eukaryota > Metazoa > Chordata > Aves > Passeriformes > Corcoracidae > Struthidea > Struthidea cinerea. The sequence continues at coordinate 68,474 of VZTI01003366.1, read as the reverse complement.
TAGATTAGAAAGATAACCATTACTCCCTTAAAGACTAACAGTGGGAGAAAAAACAATTGTATTGATTTGGGGTATGAATACATTAACCCATATATTATTAAGGAAGCAGAAACAATTTTCTTCCAGTTTTAATGAAGGGTGTAATCAGATGAGTTCTTATAAGCCAATGTTAATTAGTTAACACTGTCAGCACCAGTTAACTGGTTGTTTATCTGAGGTGAGCTATGGAGGGGGGGGAAGGATATTTAGTTAGGCTGGTATCTAGATTATTTTCTGAATTGTGTCCATGGTCCTGGAGGATTTGCTCTTCTCAGAAACAAATTTCGTTGAGGGAAAATGAAAAGGGCATTTATTCGGAGGGGAGTAGAGATAGAACTCATTGTGACTTCACATCACACTGGGCACGAGCCCATCTCCCTCTGGAGTCACTAGGAATACTTCGAGTCACAGGAACTGCTATGCTAAAGGCATGATGAGCGGCTTTAAAGTGAGGGTTTGCTGCTGTGGAACAGGGTGGTCTTCCTTCTTTCTCCTCCTCCTGTTTCTTTGCCTTTCCCTTTCCCTGTGCCAGTTCCTGTGTGTGATCCCTGCTGAACTGGTTCGACTCTCAAAGCAGGCAAAGAGCACTCTACTTTTTGCTGGTTGTGCTTTTCCGATTGTCTGTTGAGCAGAACCAATTCACCAGAGGTCTGGTGAGCACCAAGGCCTGTGCAGACAAACAGCAAGAGCACAGAGCAGGGCTACTTCTTTTGGTGTCACCAACAAGATTAATTCTGGTTTTCTCACCTTCGCCTTCAAGAACAGACAGCAAAGCACCACGGGCAGTTGTGGGAGGGCTGAGGGAATAGGTTGTGGGTGTTTCTGAGCTGGTTCTGAAGGTGGAACACTTCACTGAGAAGAGCTGTCTCACCTTAAACTTTTGCCTGGTAGTTACATGCTCTGTCTAGTCCTTGAGACAGCTGTGATCATTCTTGTCTATTGCCATACAGCATAAATATTGTATAGTTGCATAATAGATTATGAAATTGTCATCATTATTGGCTTTAGATAGAAAGAAAACCTGGTTAGATGTGAGGGAAATGGATTAAAATTAAAAAGAAATGTTCTGTCAGGGAATAGTGGTAGAGGAATAAGTCTGGAGACTGAAACATTTTTTATCCAGGTTAGCCAGCATTGTGTGAAAACCACAGTTCATGCATTGGTAGAGGCAGTTTTTAGCTTAGAGCTGTACCAAAAAGAAATTTGGTTCCTGCAGTCTGATTTCCCTGTTATCTCTAATGGGTTATCTGGTGTACTGACAACCAGGGAAGGGGGCAGGATTTCAGATGTAGATAGATGCCTGCCAGGAATTTGAATGACTTGATCTAATTCTTCTACAGGGAACTCTATCAGTAGCAAAGTAATGACTTCTGAAACTAAATCAGTTCTTGAACAACAGGTTCTTGCTTAAGTTCATGACTCCAGTGCAGCTATCCTTATTTACACAGTAGTTCCCAATTCTGCTCACAATTAATCTGGTCTCTCTGTTGACACCAGCACACTTACACAATTTTGTAAGAGCAGAGTCAGTTGTCTAGAGAGAAAAATCTCTTTTTTTCCTGGAGCCACATATTACCCGACTGCTTGTTATTTCCAGCATCTTCTGTTTCTCCTGTCATGAAGGTGCATTTCTCACTTTAAATTGACTTCATCCAATCATCTTTCTGTTCTTCTGCCTCTTGTAGAGTATTTGTTTTCCTGAGAACACACTCACTGCACCCATTACCATAATGATTTAATGGCTTTTAATTCCTTCAGCCCCCATCAGTGGGCTTTAGGTTTTTATGCTGCAATATTTAACAGAACTGTACTGGAGGAAGGGGTGGAAGAAAGGGAGAAAGGACATCCTACATTAAAGTCTTCTCCAGGAAAGTGACTTTTCTAATGGCATCTATGAACTGGGCTCTTCTACCTTTCCAGCTTATATAGACAACTGTTAAATCTTTTTCCACACAAGAAAAAAACCTTTAAAAATATTGTTTTAATTCCATTTCATGATCAAAGTCCTATTTCTACAAGGGAAAATAAAAGAGCAAAGTGAGCTGCCTTCAAGCAACTAATCCAAACTAAAAGTGGGATTGGAGGATATATGGGATGGCAGACAATTCACCTCTTCTTGGAGATGGACAGAAGTTAATGACAGTATTCTCTCTTTGTACATTTCTCTTGGCATCTCTCATGATCATTTGTATTTTGCTTCCTTTCGTAAGGGGATCTTTATGTTTAGAGAAATTAGAAGATTTTTGTGGAATAAATATTTTCTTTCCCCTACATATGTCTTTGGCTATTTGCACATTCCTCTACAAATTCCAAGCTGTCCCTTTTGCTCTCCCTCCACAGCTGTATCTGGGATGTGGGCTGGGTGACACAGTGCAGAGGGAAATATGGGGCATCCTTGGGGAATTTGGGTTTTGCAGGACTGCAGGTCAAAGCTCTCTACTCACAACCTACTGCACAATGCTGGTAAAAGAGATTTACTCCATCGGGTCTTCTAGAAATCTCCAATAATCACTCATCAAGATCCTGGTGCTGCAGCATATTCAAGGAGAAACAATCTAGAAATGCTTTCAGTCTCAGGCATTAGGTCTTGTAAGAAAGATTGTCTCCTGCTGAAATATTTCATAAAGTCCACAAGTGGTTTTTAGAGGTATTGAAGTAAATACTGCAGTACTAAGAATGATATTTAGAGAGACAGCTGGATGTGCTAAGTAAAGCTGATATCAGGAGATATAACAGGAATTCAGCAATGTGCACTGAAACCATTTATTACCTGAGATTTACACCTTTCTACAGCTCCTGTATTGCTGGTTTTACAAAGGAAAAAAAAAACCCAGAAATGTGCTGGGTAAGATATACTGGTGACGTGATCTCACCTGACAATTCTAAGGATGCTGCAGAGGCTGCTGCATCCAGAAAATTATAGAGATTCCTTTAGCAGCTCTAGGCATGGGACACGATGTTATACTGTTGAAGACAGCTTCAGGAAATTGCAGCTCCAATCAAACCTGCAAGCCTTGCAATTGGTGTTGAAAGCAGATTGGAGTGGGAATTCTCCCTGCGCAGGGGAAAAAGAAAGCTGCAGGGGCAGAAGAAAGTTAAAGCTCTCCTCTGTGCAGAAGGTGACGTGTCCAGGTCTCCCAACAATAAATGTTTAGCTGCCAGAAAGCTCAAATAATTGAAACAGATGGTTAATTGAAGGAAAATGTGAACCCCTCTTGCAAAGCTTTTTGGCTACTGGAAGAGTTGCTTAATAGCCAAACGCTGGAGCCATGATAAACTAGTTCCAGCCTGCATTAGTAACCACAGCTCCACGCCTGCATCCCAGAGCCCAGCCTGGCCCTCTGCAGCAAGCAGGTACAATGCATCGCTGAGCTTCCAAATCTTGCTCAAGAGCCCAGTGTTGGGAATACAGAAATGAACAGTTTTGCTCTCCAAAAAGGACTGTCTGAGAGCAAGTAAGCAAAGCTTTAGCAGGCTTTTGTCAGGGAAAGAAGGGAATGTTACTGAGATAAGGATGGTCCTGTGACAAATGGATTTCTCAGAGCTCTAGAGATATGTATGAGATCTAGAGACACAGAGAGAGGTCTGTGTTCCGAAGTTAAGGCAGTCCATTTTCTTGGTGTAGGGACACTGACTTCTACAGTGTGCATCTCCCCTACTCTATTGATGACGTCTGTTTTCAGATGCCTGCATTTGGATAACCAATTTATCAGAGTAAAGGAGCTCTTCCTGACTTCAGAGGCTTGCTGGGAGTGTATGTGCTACGGCAGTTAACTGGTTACCATGATGATGGCAGAGCCAGACCTCACAACCCACCTGTTCTCAATACCAGAAATAAATCCTCCTTGCCAACAGTTTACATCCATAGAAACATCCCAAAGCAGCTTAGGAATGCCAAGGCACTCACACCAGAAAGCAGAAGCAACTATGCATAAGCAATTATTTGCGGGTTTACTGAATTCGTCAGTACAACTGAGCCCCAAACAGGACCTATCACAACTGCAATCTGCCTGTTGTTACATTACAGGGCTTTTAGGTGGGGAAAGGAAGAGTAACTTCTCTCCTTCAGGTTGCCTCATAAATTTATACATAAACAACCTTTCTGGAAACTCCTTTTTTTTTTCCTGTTTGACTCAAGAAAGCTGGAGCTTACTTTTTATTACCGTGTGAAAGCCCAGAGTTGGAGTGAGAAATAGGGGAGCTAAGATCAGTCACTAATTCTGGATCATTGACCTGAAAGCAATAGCATAGGCTTTACCTGTTTGAAAATAAATATCTGCAAAGTGGATTCCTGAATCTGAACTAATCACCTTGAGACCTCTCAGCATGAGCAGAGAGGAACTGTGTGCACTTTATCTCAACATAAGATAGGCATTTAGAAGAAGATAAATAGGTTGTGTATTTAATTCTCACCACTGGCTGTGAAGCAGGTGTAATAACTAGCATGTGTAGAGCTGTTCACACTGTAAACAGCTGGAGTTAGGTGAGGAGAACCACAGCCCTGGGTCTGATCCTGTGAGGCGCCAGAGTTTACTTATTCCTGATGCATTACCTCTCGCAAGCACTGCTATTAGCAATGGAAGGTATTCACCTTGTTTTGCTTGACCTGGTTAGCTGTACTCTCTAACCCACTCTCTTAAGGAACTTCTGGAGAGATCCCAGCATCTTCTATTTTATGTGGTGTGAATGCACTTCCTGGGGAACTTTGCTCTCTCTCCATCCACAACAACATGCTGTGGTGCTACAAGACATCTGGGTCAGTCTCGATTGCTTCATATCAGATTCAGTTGCTTAATTGGAGTCCATGCTGTAGAAACTTTGTGAACTTGCAGCAAAAATAGCCCAATTAAATACATTTTACCTCTGAAAATGGACACAGTATATGAACTAGCCATCCCTGTCTCAGCAAAACTCAACAATAGCTAAATGAAGCTAACATTTTCCAACTCAACAGTTCCCTAATACACAGCATTTAAGTAGGAAATAAAAAGAGGGTTTATTAGCTGACCCAGAAATTATGACCAGTGCCCAAGAAATAGCCCATTCCTAGCAAAAGGAAGAAATGTAAATTGTTCAACTACAAAAAAGAGAAACGTGTCTGAAAAGCATTCAAATGTCTGCTTTTAGGAGAGGTAACTTTTCACCAGAAGTGCTCATTGACAAAAATCATAATGCACTCATAACTACAGATGCAATAATATATCTGAATATAGAATATAAATAACTTGTCCCGTCAATCAGAAAGAGCCCAGAGTCTCTGCACTGATTTCAGTGTATCCAGTCAGCAGCTTGGATTCAGCATGGCTGAATATTTCACATTGTACTGGGCTGAATTTAAACTTTGCTACCATAACAGATGGAGAACTCTCACATTTTGGGTGTTTTCTTGACTACCACGAATGGAAGTCTAATCACAAAGTGGGGTTCACACTTGCAAATTAGATTCATGAAGAAGAGGAGGAACTGTGAGGCAAAAAGTTCTAACATGCTGGGTAACAAGATGAATGAAATAAAGCAGATGGTCTGCAATCTTATTCATAGCGTGAAAAATCAAAAGTTTGGACTCTGGTTCATTACCTGTAATATTAAACTAACATACCTCTTATGTGGAACTGAAGCCAGACAGCATCAAAAAAGCATTTATTACAATAATACTTAACTCTTTTTCCCTGCAGAAATAGGATGGCTGTATCCAAAACTGACTATTGCAACTGTGTCCGATCATCTCCTCAGAAAATAAAAATAATTTTGGAGAGTCATAGATCACCTGTGTCAACACCAGGCCTGGGAACGTTCCTTAGCCTTGTTTAATCTACTGGCACAGCCAAATACTGGGTTAGCAGGAGAGATTTCCCAGAGCCCACACCAGAACTGTGACTCATGTCTTCTGGCTCATTAAATTTCTGTTAACAAAAGCTTCATGATAAAGCACAGATGTGCTGTTGTTTGCTTGACTGAGAGGAAAGATTATTGCAGTGTGATAGAGACCCCAAGCAAAACAAATTTTTGAGAAGTGCAATCTTTCCAGGACTGAAGCTTCAAGCAAGACCTGAGATGTTTTAACGAAAAAAACCAGCACAACTCTATAGCAGCCAAATCCTGCTTACCTTCTCCCCAGACTACTCCCCCTATTCTTCAGGAAAAATTAAATGGGACAATGCCACTCTCGAATTCTGAAAGAGTTTCATGTAGACTGCAAGAATGTTAGGTAAATTAAAACAAAGCAGGATGTGATCTGAGTGAATTCCTTGATAAACTCAACTTTGTCTTTCTTTCATATAATTCACTTTAATTAGTCCAATCCTATTCAGCAGATTATTCACTTATAAGCTTCCTCTGAGGAGCATATGGAAGTTAATGTCAGCCTCTAGATATAAAGATTCATATTCCTGCTGCTTGTCGTCACATACTGAGGTTCTTTCTAATCCTACTCTACTTTCAGATGCGTAAACCAGCCCCTGCAGGCAAAGCGCAGTGATCCCAGATTTACCTGTTATTTGTGGAGCTTCTGTGGCTGCTGACAATCACCTGTGGTCAAGATGCTTATTTCAATCTTCCACTTTTCCCTTCAGCTGGGGGGCTGGATGGCAGAAAATTTATTTTGGTTCTTTGCTGTAATTGTCTGAAACCACACAGAAATGGCAAGGAATTGGAAATTAGCACCTCATGACAATGAATAAGGATCAGCAAATGGAGACTTAAGTACACACAGGGACAGTTTCAGAGGCAGGTTCTGCATTTATTTTTATATTCCTGTCTTCTGATTTTAAAAAGTAGATGTTAGATTTGCTTCTCTAAATAAACTGTCTTCACATTTCTAGGCAGGGATATTGCATATGCATTGCCAGGAGTGTATTACAAAGAAAAAATTCTTAAATAAATGATTATGTTGGTAGAGTAGTTAGCATTTGGAAACTGGGTATTATATAAGGGGAAAGCCTCACAAACTGAAGGAGGAAAATTATAATAATAAAAATAAAAAATATTAAAGAGATTAAACCAATTACATTATTCCTTATTGAAAGCAGAATTAATCATCAGCTAACAAAAGCTGACTTTGTGTCTCTACCTGTGACCTACTCACTGTGACCTATTCAGTGAATGCATTCATGCTATCTGCTGAGTAAGGCAGTGTCCCTAGGTAGGTTTTTGGGAAAGGAAAAAGCTGGAAAAGGATCATGCAAGCTGTGCTTTTAATAAATGCATCTAATCACAGACATTTCCTACCTGGCTGAGAAGCCATAATGTTCTTCATGTAAGGAAGCTACATTTTCCTGAGTAACTTGATATTCTGTGTTGGATTATGGTTCTACCAGACCAGTTCACAGAAGAGACTTTTCCTTTAAATTCTTCGTTTTAAGTGACAAAGCACACAAAAAACTGTCAGAGAAAACAGAGGAAAAAAAGGTGAAAATTGTTGAAGATCATAGAAACTTCCTCCCAAATTACTGTTTTACTCATTGAGACAGAGCAGCTCCTAAAAATGTGTATTAGGCCATCACACAAAACCCCCTCAATCTGTCCAAAGACAAAATTAGTTCTTCTTTCTCCTCCTGCACCTGCATTTCTCCTCTTTTGTCCCGATTTCATCTGATAGTTTAATGGCATATTTTACCTCATACTGATTCTCAGCTCTCTATTTCATTTCTCCCTGGCCTAGTAATAAGATTGCAAGGCTCACATTTCAGTTTCACCCTGTGGAGAAGCAATGCTGATTTGCTTTCCTTCCAGATGTGAAGCAACCCGTTTATGTTTAATATTCGCTCTTCAGTCACGCAGAGGCCTGCATTTAACTACACTTTTATGCATTATAAATGCACATACATTTGAAAGAATAAAATCCCTTCCACCCAACCTCACTCTAAATGGAGCTGAGGTGAGATCTTGTTTCCCTGAGGCAGCCTGACATTTGAAGATCGTTTTTAACCATTTTGGTTTTGAACTGTACTTTTTCCCTTCTTAGCTCCCTGGGTTGCTGGGTCTCCAAGCACTTCCCAAAATAGGCAGTGATTAACCCTTTAGACAATGTGCTAAGGAGGAAAAGTGGCTGGAAAAGAGAACAGGCAACTTTAAGATGTGTCTCCCAGATTGGCTGGAGGGCTCAGGATCCATTCACAAGGCAGTGGAAGGAGCACCCACAGCCCTGCAGTCCACTGCCACCTTGACTTAGTTCCCAGTCAAGTGAAACTTTCAACCTTTTCAGTCAAGTGAAATTCTCATATCTAAAACAAGCCTCCACCAAGCTGTGATACATCCACTAAGCTGTGATAATTCATGGCTTCCCCTGGATATCAGCATCAAGTGTCCAGGCCCCAAGGCTCTGCAGTGCCAGCAGAGCAGGAGATACTGGCTTTGTGTTTTGAGCAAGACACGAGTCCAGGGCTTTTGCAGCCCCTGCAACCCCACTGTGTATGGCACAACACTCCTTTTGCCTTCATGTGGCAGACAGGGATCATTGGTTAAGATTCATACTGCTACAAAACTCGTGCTGAAAGAGATGGCAAAATTTTCTAAAGCAAGACACATTTCAATAGCCTTCTTAATCTGTGTATTTGTGGATGGCTTGTTTCTGAATGGTCTTCACAAGCCTCATTTGCAAGTCACAATACATGGTGAATAATTGCAATTACTGAGAGAGACTGAGACTACGACGATTTGCTTTGGAAAAAAACCCACACAGAACCTGTCTGTCTCCAGCACCAGTTGGAAAAGAATTTATGGAGTGGAAGCTACTTATCACATGATGTGAAAAGAAACATTTTATGGACTGATTCTTTGAGATCTCCAAACCTAATGACATTTTTTGTTTCATCAGAAATCAGCGTAGACCCATAACAGAGCATCAGATGGAGTGGTACTGACTATTCTCTTTCAGTTTGTTTAAAGACAGGGTCTCACCATGACATTGTTGCCTCAATTTTGAAAATTGATTTTTGAAAACATGCAGAGAAACTGCTGACAATATATACTGCAAAATCCAGAAGCAAAGGCTGATTACAAATTAGTGACAAGGATTTCCACACATAAAGCATGACCCATCTTGTAACAGTGAAAGGAATCACTGAACGAGGCAAAGATATGGTAGATTTACCAGCACATAAAGCTTTGAAATTCATTTGTTTTCAGCCACAGCAGTTTGTGCAGTTTAGGACATGGCCACATCAACCTTTTTCCCCAGCAGAAAAGAGTGGAAGGGACTGCACAGCCAAGGATAAGACTCTTCATTTTGGCAATATGCTTACATCAGCTGAAAGCTTCCTGCACCCTGAGGAAGCACAGAATACTTTGTAGTATAAATAAGATTATTACTCTTGAGGAGCTTATTCATTGTGTTTGGAATACAGTTCTGGATGACTACAACTGAGGTAGTCACCTTAGGCTTCCACACTAATTACTGAAGGAGAAAAAAGAGCACAATTCTTACGGCTTGGATGAATCTCATCTTGGAAGGTTTTGTTTCTCTCCGCTGACTCTCAGCAATGTTAGGGGTGGCTGGGAAATGTCTGCTTTGTGAATCTCATCCCTTGAACTCGTAGCAGAGACAGTGAGGTGATACTAAGGAAATTCCATGCCTGCTGATGCTTCCTAAGACACCTGAGGTCATAACTACGCAGTCCCTACAAGATATTTAGAAAGGTAATTTCCTTTAAAACAACTGCCAAATTCTGCTGTGTTGTGTGACATCAAGGAAGTGAGACAGAGCACTCTCAGTCTGGCCATGACTTCAGGGTGGAGGCAACAGCTCAGTCCTCTGGGGCAGACACGCAGAGTGACTCTTCTACAGACACGGCTGGATCATGTCCACCTTGCTCCTGGGCAGCTGTTTTGCTCCATGGTCTTAATTCACTGTCATGAAAGAAAGTCCTGATGTGGGAAGGAAATCTGAGTTGGATCCCAGCAGCACAGTCCATCTGGATTCCTTAAGATATCAGATGGGGTTTCTCTGCAATAGATATTATGGGCATATTAAGGACTTCAAGAAATATCTAGCCAGAGAGTATAGAAAATTGGATTTCATAGAAAACAGACCCCAGACACCTTCAATGACCTTTAAAGAGAGAAGCAATGTCTTCCCTAAACACATGAAAGAGAAGTGAGAAAAAATAAAACTGTAAATGACATTTATTTAATTTTTAATCTTTTTAAATTAAATTTCAGCATGATCTGAAAGATAGCAGCATGAGCAGAGATTGTTACTTCAATAGGATTATTGTCAGAAGCTGGCTGTGCCTGTACTACAGTGTGGATACATTTCCATGTTTGATAAATTACAAAGACTGCTAAACGTATTTCATTTTAGATATCAGATTTGCTGCAGTCTCTATTTTTCTCATATCTGAAAGATTGTATCTGTGAACATCTCAGAGGGCTGAAATCTGGACTGTAAGTTCTAAAGTCAGTTTGTTCAAAGTTTGTCACATGGCATTGATTTACCGATATCAGTCGGGTGGGTGTAATTGAGTACCTGCCTTGAGGAACCTTCCTTATTTCTCTGGACGGATCCAGAAACTGTGGTCATATCTCTACTTGTGACACTGAATTCCCCCGAATTCACTCAAATTCAGTGTTTGGATGCAGACACAGGCTGTGAGCTAGGCTGCATCCTGACTGCCTGCCTTACATCTTAGGATAGCCCCAAAAGCACATTCCGTGTGGGGCAGGGACCATGTTTGGTGGCTGTGGCTGTCCCTCAACATGAAGTCCACAGTGCTTTACAGTGGTGTTGTGGGGGCGAGCACCAGGAATAAAAGCCAGATGGACTTTTCCCTCACTGCCATCTGCCACAAGGGACTGTAGGAGTTGTGAGGAGTTCTGCTGGTGGGTACCCAATGTAAATACAAGGCGTGCACCTCCAAGCTGCTCCCAGACTCTTTCACAGGTGCCTTAGCTTTGACATTATTTCTAGTGCTAGATTTCATTTCCCTCAGTTGGCAGGCAGCCAATTAATTCTTTGAAGCAGTATTTGAGCAACAATGATTTACAGTTAAGATGTCTCAGCTAATCACAGCATAATTAATTGTCTCTAATACTTTTATGTCCTGGAGAAGGAAGCCTTTAATACCAAGGAGTTTTGGCTGCACTGCAATGATGGTCTATAGGACATCACTTTTTTAAAACTATTGCCTTATTGTTTCAGAAACTGAGGATTCCAAATAGCTTGAATGTAAATTTGACATTTTGATATATTGTTCATTACTGCAGCATTTTCAGCTCTTAGGTGGGATAAGTAAACACAAGCCAGTTGAATTTCATTTGCCAATACATTGTGAAATTTCCCACTAAGAATGCAGCAGACAATATCCAGGATCATAATTCAGAAATTTTGTATGTATACCAGAACATGGGATAAAAATAAACTCACTGGGCCGGGAATCAAGATGTCTTGAATTTCCTGTCTATTTAATGAGTTGTCATCATAACCTGGAGGAGCCCCATGACCCCCAGTGAACAGAGGTGGTTTGGAAAAAGCAAGGAAAGTTGCCTTCAGACAGTCACAAAACCCCTGAGAGTCAAATCTGAACTTTAGATGGCCTGTGGGAGCAGGATGGTCTGCAGGGGCTTTCCCTGGCAGAGTCCTGTGCAGGCAAACTGTTGGCAGGAGTTCATATCTGCCAGAGCATCCTTTGGTGGATCAACTGTGCCTCTGCTGAAACATTCAGAATCATAATGTTAAAAGCTGATTATGTCTCTTTTAATCATTCACAATCCAGATGTCAAAACCCCCGATGTTCAGTAGGACCCCTGCAGCAGCACTGTTATGTCCTCCAGACAGAAGGGTTTGGAGAAGCTCTAGTGGAAGGCTCTTGCTGGCACAGCTGATTTGATCCTGCTGAGAAAGGGACAGACATCAGAATCAAGTCCCGTGGAACTTCATCGTATCCTCCATGTGGAGTCCCAAGAAGCCTGGCCAGGCTCAGGGCTGGATGTGCCAGCTGAAGAAAATTCTAGCCAGTGCTGTAGGTCTAGGCCAGGAAAATGATTCCTGGCAGGCACTGCTTGAAAATTAAGCTCTGGCCCTTTTCAGCAAGCTTTGATTGGAGAGGCAAGCTTAATTGTCAGGAATACCTTTTCCTGCTGTTTGATGGTCAGCCTTTGCATTAGGCAGTTCTTTTAGCCTTCCTATTGCTTCTACTAGAAAACTGTCAGCTGAACACTTGCTGCCTCATTAAAAATGATAAAGTGATTAAAGATTTCAATTTAATTTTTTTCTTGAGAGAGATGGTTAACTGAAAATAGTTTTTACATTTCTGTTAAGAGAAAAATAACCACTTGAATGCTTTTTATTTTCATTTCAAATAAAGTATTCTGAGTGATATTTTAAAAAACAACAATAAAAAAAATCAAATCAAAGCAGAAGAGAAATTCACTGTTGTGTATGGAAAATTTTCTTATGTACTCATACCAAGCCAGTTGAAGAAATTTAAACAGGTTTTCCATAAAAGGTACCTCAAAGATCCATGAAAAACCCTGCAAACAGGTTTCACATTGAAGCTAGCAAAGTAAGTAATGCAGAGCAGTCACCTACAGTTGCAGTCTTCTGTCTGCATAAACCCCTTTCTTGCAGGTTCCACAGTGAACATCCACTTGACACCATTTGACATATCTGGAGAGCGCCCAGTACAGTAGCACTCTGAAAAATCACTCAATATTATTCAAAATACCATTAGCAATAAGTGCATTTAAATTCTTGGGTCCCTTGGAAGCTGGATTTGCCATCGGGACTATGGATGATTTCACTAGGAGGTACACTGGCTCAGATGAATCACACAGGGTCTTGCAGCTCTTTCTGGGTCAAATTTGGCCAATAAAACAGGGAGAGAGAGAGCGAGAGAGAGAGAGAGAGAGAGGGAGAATCTCTGAGTCTTTGATTCTCTCTGGCCTGATATGGAAGGAAAAATATGGCTTTTGCTGCTTGAAGAAGTCAGAGAGAAATTATTTGCTCTCTAAGACTTTTTAAAGGAATTTTCTTTCTACCTAAGTATATTTTCCTGGAGGCCTCAGTACTACTTGCAAAAAAAAACCCAAAACCAAAACCAAAACAACCCTGTTGCATTGAAGACGTTTTGGATAATCTGTCTTCACAAAGGCATAGGGCAAGGACATTTTGCCTGCACAGTCCTGGGTGCTGCCCTTTAGGTAGCCAGGAAGGGGACACCCAGCCACGGCATGGGGTGTCACTTTATGTCACTATCTCTCACAAACTGTTGCTCATTCACTCTGCTGAACTGACCACACAGGCCTGGGACTCTGATCCTGAGTTCACAGGCTTGACTCAGGATTAAATGGTTTTCTGAATATTTAGTCCATGGAGAGGTGATGGTAATGAAGAAGAACTCACAGATGGCAACGTTAATTACATTATCATCTTGTCTGCAAGTAACCTCTAAAATTTGTGCATTTTAACCACACCAAACCTATGGAACAATTAAGCTCAGGTGGACCTTTGAATAAAAATAACAGTTAGGAACATTTACAAATTCAAAGGGAATATGTTACATTTTTACAGCATAGGTGGCAGAATTACAGATTGTTTCATGAATCCATCAGGAAAAATTTAATTAAAATCAATTTAATTAATTGCTACAGAATCAAATTAGTATTCTGTTAGTGCCAGGACTTTTAGTTTCTCCTCTCTCATTTTTTTTTCAAAACTGTGGAGCTTTCTCCCAAATGCTCAATATATTCCTGGGCACTACTGTAAAATTTAAACACTAAAAAAAAA
>VZTI01003366.1:0-44795 GCA_013397865.1 Struthidea cinerea | reverse complement strand
ATATTCTCCTCAGTACGTTAGCCACAATGCATCCTGGTTCAGATAAATGAAAAATTTAATACTAAAAATGTGTTTCTCATTTGAATTTTAAAAAAAATTTAAAAAAGCCCCAGATCTAATAAGCCTTCGCACATAATATTCTCATTTGGAAGTTACAAGGCAAGCAAGCTGGATATGTGCTAAATACAAGAACAAATAACCATGAATGAAGAATTCAAAGAGAAAGAATTCAAAGAAGTCGAAGCCAAAAACATTTGCTAAAAAGCAGAAATAGAACACCATTTCAATTGGTTAGATGCCAAATTAATTTAAAAAGAGACTAACAAAATTAAACCAGAACAGAAAATGTTATTAGGAATTAAGGTCAGAGAAAGTATATGTGAATATTTTCCTACTTTCATGATTAACAGAGGCCTGTTTTGGGAGGGAGAGGGGCAAGTCTGAAGGGCAGGTGATAGGTTTGCAAATCAAAATAGGATGCTGTGGTCAACACCTAACGAAAGGAAAGAAATAATGCAAAATGTTTCTTTTTCAGGTCATGTTTGTAAGAGAACTGACCACTCTACCCAAGTGGTATTGTGGAGGATTTAAGTGGTGGAGCAAGGGATTAGATGCAGAGAGAAAACCTCCATTTGCTTTTCTGAAGCACTGTGAGAATACGGCCTAAACCCCATCTTGCTGCACGTCTGGATGACACTGGAGGGGCAATTCTGAACACGTCTGGAGAACACTCTTCAAGCAGTTGGGACCTCTCCCCACCCCAGAGCGGAGGTGACAGATGTTGGAGCAGATGGACACTGACTCTTTGCAGGGATGCTCTGGGGAAGCAGCAGTGGGTGACTGTTGGCCATCAAGGAGACTGACCTGCTCCCGGACATCACGGCCACTCCATGGAGCAGATGATGCCATCAGGTTTCACACCCCATCCTTCTCCCTGGCGGTAAAGGAGTGTCATCATACAAAAAGGAATGTTCTTGTGCTGGCTGGGAGCACCCTCACCTTTTCTGTCATAGCAGGAGCCTCCTTGGCCTGCCTTCCCTTATGCTTCCAGGACTAGAACAATTACTTTCAGAAATGGGCGAAGCCGTGAGAAGCAGAGAACAGTGTGAGAAAGGGAGAGGATGGCAGAGAGTGGGTTATCTGTTTCTAACACAGAAGAGAGAGACCTAAGACAGAGTTTTGCAGAGAGGGAGCTCCTCCAGAAAAGAGTTAAGGGGCCTAAGTGCTCTTTAAATCTTTGTCTCATCAATATGTAGCAAAGGGGCAGAGGCCAACTCATGTCAAAGAGAAGAAAAATCTTCCCCTGTACTTTCTGAAGTCGGCTTGCCCATTTTTGCTTTAATACCCCATCATTTAAAGAATTAATTTTTCAGCCTGCATTCCTACTAGCCATGGAGGAAACTCCTGAGAAAATCACATCAGAGGCTCCTCTTTTCCTGTCCTGCAGCATGAATTGTTAACAAAAGATCTGTGCAGACATGTATAAGGCTCTTACTGAGTAAGAATATTCACACATGGTGCTATCCAGAAACAAGGGGCTGATCCTGAGTAACTTATTCCAGCACAACTTGATTTTGAGCCAAGCTTTTCAGGACAAAAAACTTGTCATCAAGGAGACTTAAACACAGATGACTGAGAACTTTTCCCAAACCATTTTCTTGATTAAACAGGCATTTCCATTTTAAATTGGATGGAAATCCAGAATATTAAGCATTTAGTTTTCTGACATTAAACTCAACATTTTTTCATCAAAACTGTTTTGATTTCTGCTGATTATAGATCCTTCTTTTAGCAGAATCAAGGGAGCTGTGCCCTGGGTGTGCTGCCTTCACCTTTGTGACAGCCTGTTATCACTTGGGAGGATCCACACACCAGGCAGGGTGAACCAGAATCCATGGCCTGTTCAGCTGACAGCAGAGCTGTGGCCAGACTGAAAGAGAAAATGCAGACCTGTACACAAAGAGACAGAAAGGTTTTGAGTTTATCCTGTGTGCCCTAGCAGGGAGGCTTGGTTACTATGGAACTACCTCACTTTTACCATGGGGCTGGAAGTAAATCAGCTTAAGAGCACGGTTTGACTGATGTGGCTTGTCTGTGCAGCTTAGATTAACTGGGAGCAAGGCAATAGCCAGTGAAGTAGCTACAGGACTCACAGAGCAGTGCAGTAATAATGTCTTGGGAATCTCTGTTTAAGAAGTTCAAGATTTCTGAGGAAGAGTGAGCAAAAATAAACCTCCAAGTCTTATTTTAGATATATGACAGAACATTCTATGGGTCTTCCCATGCCATTTTGAATTAGCAAGATGTTCTCAGACAAGGTGCAATGGGAAATAAACCTTAATGAAAGCAAACAGTACCTTGTGTTCCACAGCCTGCAACTTGGCTTGCGTACCACCCCAGAGAAAGGCACTGAGAAATTTCTCACAGAAACAAATTTAGTCTCCATGCAACCTAATACTGACAGAAATACACCCACTACTACCACTTCTCTCCTTTACTGACATATTACCTTTTCCATTTTCCTTTCAGGATTAATAAGACAAAACCAAAACAGCTTTTTGCACCACACACCTTCAGTCTACCTGTTGTTGTAGGTCTACATACATGGAATTGAACTTTAAATTAGGAGGGGAGAAAGTAAAAAAGTAAGAGATGCTTGTTTTTGATGAGCAGCAGAAGCAGAGCCAAGAGAAGACCTTTCTGAGGGGATGCCCTCGCTCACATGTGTCAAAGGGGTCTGGGCAAGGATCCATTGGCTGAACCTTGTTCCAATTTAATTGGGAGCTGCTTCAGCCATGGGCATGTGCTGGCCATTTCCAGAGCTGCCACATGCCCAGCCATCAGCTGTCAGCCCAGACTTCTACAGCACTGACATTGTCTGAGTAGGTGATAGCTGCTTTATAATTCTCTGCAGCTTCCTGCTTAAGGCACTTACTTTGTTTGCTTGACCTTAGACCTGACCTTAAATTTTCTGACGAGTTTATAGAGACTGGACCTGTCAAAGCTCTGAACCTCAGAGTAACTCAATGATTTTCATAAAATCTCTCCTCCTGGTGTCATGTGAATTATATGTGATTTACTCTTTTATAAGGTATAGACTTAATAATTATCATGCTTTTTGGGAAAAAGCTGCAAAAAAAAATAAAGCGGCCATTGCATCTTAAAGACACAAAACCAGAAGACCCAAGAAATACACAATAATAATTTCAAATAAAGAAATTACATATACTGTAAAAAAACCCAAAAATGCCTAAAGGTTGTGGAGCACCTGGCTTGCAGGTGCTAAAGTTTTTGTGCTATATTTATGAAACAGGTGCTTTGTACCCATAGAAAGATAGTGCCTCAGAGAGACCGGCTGAGCTGCTTCCCCAGAGCTGTGTGCTCAGCAGAGGCCCCAGCAGCATTTGAGCAGTTTAGCACTTTCCAGGAAACCAGACAAACTAACACAGCCTGTTTATTTCCTCTTTCTTTCAGTACTCCCACGCTGGTGCCTCTGTAAAGGAAAATATTGATGGATCTGAAATATGTACGACATAGGCTCAGAGTCCATGGCAGTCACCCCCTAGCAAGCTGTTTCCGAGTCTGTTTTCTTGGGTAAGACTGCAAATTATTCTCTTTCTCTTAGTCCTATAATTTTTCCTGTGTGTCTGAGTTTGCCCCCTGTTAAGATGCTGAACAACTGCAACCACCTATGCCATGGAGGAAGAAATAGGAAAGATCACTCTACAGTAAGGTGTTTGCAGAATAGTTCAAGAGTCAGTAAAGAAACCATTTCCCTACTTTAAAAAAAGAAAAAAAATAGGGCTAGCCTATCAAATTTTTAAAAATTCACTTAAATTTCCGATGATCTATTTAACTTCTAAAGGCTCTGAGCCTTAATTTCAAATAAACTCCTTCCACCAGATGACTAATCCCAACAGAAGACTTAAAAACTCACTAGGGAGAGTTTAAAGTGAGAAAAACAAGGAGCCAGGATATTGCTCATGGAACCCAAACTGAGTGTATCTCATCCAGCCCTTTTGTGCCAATGTTTTCTGGTAGCAAACAGAGAATATTCCCTTTGGAGGACTTGCCTGGCACTGGGCATCAGCCAGCAGAGGCCACAGCACAGTCATGCTGTAAGTTCCCAGCAGGAAAATGGATTGTGGCAGCTCTAATAGCGTGAGATTCAATGAGACAACAATGAAACTCACTTTTTTTCAACATATGCAGAAAGATGATTTATTTTAGTTATGACTGGAGGGAGGCAAGTGTTGAAATTTCTCAGTGCTAACCTGCATTCTCTGCTGAGGCTTCATGAAGAAAGGACGCAGCAATATATTTATATATATTGTATATAGACAGCCATCTTCTTTTTCCTTTCAAAAATTAACCCCTATTCACTTTTATGCAAAATTCACAGCAACCAAAAACATTTAAGAAACAGCCTGTTCCTGTAATTTCCTTTTCTTTCAGAAAGTACCTTCCCTGGTGAAAATATCTGGTAAAAATAATGGCTTCACCTTCAAGGTGTGTTAGATCACAGCTGGAAGCCAAAGATCAGACACATCCACCTGAAAAACCCTTTGAAACCCAAGCAGAGATACTTTAACATCCAGAAGTGATTGTGATTCATGTGGTTGCATTTTCTTCTCCTGTTGTATCCCTAGGTATTCACCTCTTAAGCTCC
Organism: Struthidea cinerea; assembly: GCA_013397865.1. NCBI lineage: Eukaryota > Metazoa > Chordata > Aves > Passeriformes > Corcoracidae > Struthidea > Struthidea cinerea. The sequence continues at coordinate 40,126 of VZTI01003366.1, read as the reverse complement.
CCTGTTCCATCTCGACTCTAAGACCCCAATTAATCAAAACCCTAAATTTACTTCCTGGCAAACCTCCCAGGGCAGAGGGCCCTGTGACTCTGCAAGACACAGCCAATGATTGCTTTAATTTGCAATATTTTCAGTGTTATTAGCAGCAAATTCACACATTTATACTCAGAGACCAATAAATTTCTACAAATGAAGGCATGTCTAGCAAAAAATTTGGTCAGGGGTTTTGTTTACACCTGTTAGGATAAAGCAATGTGCAGAATAATGCTCCCCCCTCAGAAACCTCACTACAAAGTAGTGCTGGGGTTTGAGTCTGTGATTTTGCCCTGCCCTGTTTGACAGGTGAGTCAGTTCCTGTGCTTTCCTTTTGTCCTCTGGGTTTCCTGTTCCAGACAGGATGATTTCCACAAACAATCATTCTGTGTAACACAACCAGTCTGCAAGAGAGCAAACCACACCGTGTTGTGAGGAACAATCTGAAAGGCAGTTCTGGGAGCAGACTGAATGAGGAGGAGGAAGGGAAAGATGAAGGATAAAAATCCACATGACTACAAAATTAGGAATGGTGGGGGGAGAGAGAGAGAGAGAGAGCAAAAGATCGGAAAGTGTACAAATGTCAGAAGTGGCAAAAGGGCATTAATGAAACTTCAGGATGATTGCAGGGGTAATATATTTGAGGTAGCAACAAAGAGCTATAAAGGAAAACCTTGTCTTCTCATCCTGTCCTTTGCCTTCTGTTGCAAGAAATAAAACTGACATGAAGGAATGTCATCTTTTGGCTTCTCCTGCCCTGTCCCCTAAGGCTATGCCCCCATATAAAGGGTCTCCTATTCATCTAATTTTCAGCCCAAGTCTTCGTCTCCTAAGACCGATCAATCTTATGTAGGGCTTTTGGCAGGCATTTGAGAAGAGATATTGTGTGAAAAATTTGAATTACCACCCTGAGTGGTAGGACTGATGGTAGACAGCAGAAAACCCACTCCCTTCACCTCTCCTGTCCTCTGGAGACTCAGTGGAAATGAGGAGCTGCTGCTCTGCTCTACACAGGGAGCATAAATATTTCCAGGAGGGAAAGGGAAAATCTGCAGATGAATATAATCCTTGTTACTCTGAGGATATATAAGCAAATGAAGGGGAAAACGGGAACATTGCAAGAATATTGCACTCAGCAGGACATACCACCACAAGGGGGTAAGGATGAAATTTTGTTGCAAAGAAACTAAACAAAAATCTGAAACTATAAGAAAGTTGCGTTATGCACAACTCCAGCCCATATTTCAGCAGCAAAATGTATTCCACTGTCTTATTTTCCCTTTGGGTGTTTATTTGCATTTAAACCAGCCCAACATCTGGTGGAGGACAGCACTGCATGTTTCAATTCCTCCGCTTGGATAGCATCACTTTAGAATAAATGAGTGCCTGAATGCACTGCATTGGGAATTCAGCGATTTGTGTAGTTGGGTTTTACACATTCATTTGGAGAGACAAGTGGAATTTGAAGCAGGTGATGAGGGAAGAACTGCATGTATGGCTAACTCAACATGTACTACATATTCTGTATATAAGAAGGATGAAAAACAGGGTGTGTTGCAGGCTAGATAAGAAAACTTTTTGAAATCATGTCTCTGTGATAACAGAATGCTTTGAGGAGCACTGCTGGTAAATCACAAGGAACCACACAAACATGGAACAAATGGGAAAGGTTTGTTAATACCATGGAAACTCCCTGGGCACACAGAATTCTATTTGTTACAATACGGTTTCTAGCTCGCTATTTTCTATAAACAGGAACAATTTGTTCAGCTTCTCTGCCTGTCTTTTGTGTTGGATTTCTAACAAAATGCCCTTAGTCCTGGCAAGTCAAGCAAGATGCATGGTGACATGCCAGCTCCTCTGAAGCATCTTGGGGACTACCAATTGCACATCTATTCACCTGCACAGAATCCACTTAGGTTTCTCTGCTGCAGACCGTGGCATTCTGCTACCTCTCACCTGTTTTCTGCATAGTCTCTGATACCCAGCACAGAACTAAAGTATGTCCCATCTTCCCTCATGATCTTGAGTTATTTGGGAGGCTGAGTCAACATAAAACATTTTATCTTAATTAGAAACAACCTGGAATATATTTAGAAAGAAATCAGCTCTCTTGAGTGGGGAGACAGAGTTATTGTGGCAAAGATACGAGGGCCAAGTACATGGCATGGAGAACTCTAGACAGAATACCTACACAGGAAGCAATGCATGGAAGTTCCTGAAGAGGGGACAGCTGGCAAGCACAGAGTCAAGAATTTAGGTCACCAATTGCATATAAAAAAAAAAACAAAAAAACCAAACCATCCAAAGATTTCGATTGTTCTTGCAAACCTACTTACATGTTAAATTGGAACATTTGCTTTCCTCAAACCTTAGGAAAAGTACCTGTTCTTCCATTATAAGCAATTTAATCCTTGTTAAAAATTAACTTATATCCTTTGATAGGCTTTTGCGCAGATGTTTGTATGTATTTGCTTTTCTGAACCACCCTCTGGAATGTCTCATGCCCTCCTTGTGATCTGTGTAGCCCAGGACTTTTTAAAGAAAGCGCAAAAAGAGGACATAGCAGCAGGCAGATGTACAGAGCTGTCTAAGTTCATTCTGGGGCTGGAACACATCTAGTTCCACTTCAGGGATATATTGAATGTATGGACAAGCAATGGTCCCCTCCTTCTCTCAGAAAAACAGAAGAAAAAAACAGGTGGGAGAGGAGACTTGGTGGGGTGTTCTGTTCAGGAACTTGACACCTGGCCAGCTAGGAGTTTCATCAATTAGAGCAGAGCAAAACAGAAAACTATGTAGAGCGATCTGAGAGTTCTGTAACTCTCCCTTTCCCTAAAAAATGCCTTCATTCCACAGGGCATGGAGCTACAGCACAGAACTACACTGACAAAATCAGGGAACAAGTTTCAAATGATTTTCAGACACACCGAGGCCTTTTCTGTGCTCAGGATTTTATGGATGACTCAAAACCAAAAATCACTGAGAACACATTTTAGTGTTTCTGATGAGCAGCAGTAGACTTGCTTTCACTGTCTAAAAATGACACCTCCTTACACACATCCCTGCAAAAAAGATAAGGTAACTTGTTGCTTATTCCTTATTATTGCAGAAGCAAGTGTCCCTAGAGCTTTTCAGTGCCAAATCTTTTACTTCCCATGAAAAAAAAACAAATATAATCAAAACCAAAACAGCATCAAAGAAATGGCTCATTTTAAATGAGCACTAACAATGACTACATGAGCTCCTGGTTTGATAGTTACCTTTCTTTCCTTGTGGAAAGGGTATTTATGGGCTTTAGGGCAGTTGCTTTTATTTTACTACTGCCTCTTTGATTTCAGAGAGGTTTTGCATGTAATGCATTTCACCAGAGAGGGGCTGTACAGCCTGTGTCTCAAGCAGTTTGGGTAAAAAAAAAAAAAAGATAATCAGGTGATGTTAATTCCTTGGTAGATGCAACAGATAAATGGAAAAGCCTTGAGTGTTCCCACTGATAAGGGGTCTGTCATGACAGGGAATAAGGAAAAGTGCAATATTCCTGGAAGTGCTTTAAATTGCATTTTCATTCTGACCTACTTTTAAAGGTTTGCTTGGTGATGACAAGGGTGAAACTAGGAGCGACTGATAAGAAATCTAGCTTAGAAAAATTAAGCCTAGCTTGTTCTGGTGGCTCTGACTGAAAATAATGCCCAATTTACTATGATTCTTCATTCATATTTATTTAGCCCTACCGCTGTAAGTCTTGCTAGTCTGCACATTGTCTGCAGGCGCCTGGCAAAGATTGCAAATAACCCTTTATCAAAAAAAGCCCCTTTTATAGTAGAAGGAATTTTCCAACTTTAGCCATGGCAATCACTTAAAAATAGGACTATTGGCAGTGCAGGATTGTCTTTTGGACCTGGTCTTGTATCAGTTGTGTCTGTGATAACATTTTCTAGGATCTTGTCTGATACAAGTGTCCAGCTCTTCTCTCCCCATCCCAAAATTCAGAAGTGCAAGCTTCCAAAGCATTCCAGCTGCTGACCACAGCCCAAGTTCATTCCATAGGACTCCAGATTCTTCCACAAGATACTTTACCTCCTGTGCTGGAAAGCAATTTCATCTCATATCCCCTTTTCTCTTAAATATGAGAGAAAGAGATGCCCTTCTAGAATGTCTTGCAAGGCTTGGCCAATCTCTCACAATCCTTCAAGGTGCCTCCTGACACCTGAAGAAATGGAACACCCAAATTAGACACTAAAGAGAGGCAGGACAAATTCAGATCTTCGGTTCCAACTCCACAACATATGAGCCACCTCTCAGGGCTGCTGTTGAGTTCCAGCGGTCAGTTTGTGCTGAAGGTCAATAGAAAGTGTTTGTGGGAACATGGCACCATTCCAATTGCCTTATTTTTTGCAAGGAAAAAATAAGGAAAACTAATAGGCATCCAGCAGTCACTCATGCTGGAATGCTGAATGAGAAACAAGCCCCCTGCACATGGGATAGTCCCAGACAAAACTGCAGGTTCAAGCCTGTAGTTTCTTGAATACTGACAAGATTTCATCAAAGCACAGGAAATACATCCTAAGGATAAAATACAAACAGGAACAAACAGGTGGATAGGATCCCTAAGATATTGCACGCTATATCCCAGCAATCAGAAAAAGAAGCCATAGGTTGTTTCCATTTCCTTGTCTTCTCCCTGTATAGCCATTGAAACAGTTCCTGCTGGGTTCAGCAACTTCCTCTATGTCTTGAATATCTACAGGAATTAAGGTTCTCTAGAGCATTTGATTCACTTTTAAATTCCAGTCCCAGGAAGCATAATTTTGTATATCATCTCCATTAAACAAACTGGGCTACAATTCAGTCAAGACTTTGCAGTTCTAAGTACTTAAATTGATAGTTTCAGACAGTTTACAGACTATAACATGGGGTTAGTGAGAAGCTCAACACCTGCATTTACATAATTAATTTTTAGTTACGCTAGACTTTTTCAGGCAGAATGTTCCAAATACATGTATGTCTTTAAATAGCCTTTGAAAATAACCCCAGCTAAATGAGCTCTCAGAGAAATTAAAAAAAAAAAATTATTCAATGGGGTTTTGTATGGTTTGCTTTGATTTTAAACCTTCAGATAATGCTGTGGATGGGGTGTTAAAAAATGAAACAAAATTGTGGCCATAAAGTACTCGTGTACCGCAATAATGAAAGGTATACATTTGAGTGGACTAACATCCACAACATTTACATGACATGAATAGTAGATAGATAAGCACTACAAAACTAGAATAGTTCCTTAAACAACTGCATTATATAGAAACATTCCTACTGAGGTATAAATTGGCACTGCAAAAAGAGCAGCAGGTGCTAAAGCAAATCCCACACTCATTTATTCAAGATGAAAACTTGCCAAACCACATACATGTCAAATTTGCTGCTCCCAGTAATACTGGGAACTGTTCTATTAAGGGCTGACTTCCACAGACAGAGAAACCTGGAGAAACCCTGTGTTGTTTTCCTGCAGTCAGGCACAGCCAATTGGACCTGCAGTAAAATGAGTGTCTTCCAAGCGTGCACAGCACTGACTGTGTTTTAAACCCCATGTGGTACCAGGCACTCCTCCAGAACTAGGGAGTGTAGTAAAGTGATTATGGGATTCTGTGACTGATGGCTCCATCTCATGTCTGAGATTCATGGCTCACACAGCCACGCTTCAGTGATGGGTACTGATGTGTCTGCAGAAAATGCAAAGGAATTTGCATTTTAATGTAGCTCAACCAATAGCAGAAAAGGGTTAAGGCTACTCATCTTAATTTGCAGTGTGCAAACTAAGTGCCTAAAGACAATAGCCACAGCTTAATGTTATGTGTGCTGATTTAATATGGCATCTGAGCCTCTACTGTGGAAAAATCCTCTGTGGTCTGGTTAAACCACATACCCTCAGGCTCCCTAACTTTTAGGTATCGTTCACACAGAGTTTCAGCTTTCTGCTGTTCCCTTTCACTGTTTCTTCTGTTGCCTTTGGCTATCAGCTTGCTGCGTGCTTGAAAAAGGCAGCATTGCCTCTAAGGATATTTCAGGCTTTTCTTCTTTGCAAGATTAGACAACCTCCACTCTATTCCTTAGCTAGAGGAAAAAGGCTACCCTTTTAGCCTTTCCATCCTCTTAAGGACTAATATCCCCTTGTTCCTCAATTTCTTTCCTCTTATTTACGGTGGCCATCAGCGCAATACTTTAAGCACTCTCAGAATACAAAGGTTTTAACACCACTCATCTAGATTCTAAAATAGCGTTTCACCCTGCTGCCTTATGTGAAAGAACTTGGATTTTAGAGACCAGCTTCTCTCCCTTGCCAAAATCCTCCTGCAGCTTTCCCAAGGAATGGGTTCCCCTTCCAGAGTGCTTGTTCATTGGGTTCTGCAACTTCCTTTCAGGTTATTTCAGACCAACGAAATGGGCTGTGCCTTTCAGCCCTGCAGTCCAGTTAGCCAATAAAGAGGTACCAGAGGCTTTTGGGGTGAAGCATAAGCAATATGGCTTTTATTACAGAAGCCATATTTCTGTTTTCTCAATGCAAATAATAAATTATGACAGTACAGCTGTCTTCCATGTAAGTCATAATATTTAAAATTATATAGATTATAGACACTGAGGATGTCCCTGAAGTTGCCCATACCCTGTTCTTAGAGAGGAGACCATATCTACAGTTTTTTCATAGGGTAGGTTCTAAGATATGGCAATATTTCTCTGACTTGTTTAGTCATAGTATAAAAAAAAAACAAAAACAAAACTGGAGAAGAGCAGGGAAATAGTTATCAGATCACAACCAAGAATGTGTCCTTTTTCCAGTATCCTGTCCTGTATCCAGTGTCTTTTGCTCCTTCTACATCTTGAAACCAAGAAAAGTTGGTTGGAAAATGATACTAGCAGGGGCAAGCATTGAGCATAAGAGAAGCCAAAGAAAAGATTCCAAAACCATTCCCCTTCCAGTGTTCAGATGACTAACAAAAAGATTTTTAAAAGAAAAATGTTCTTTTCTCTAGGCTATTTTACATAAGCTAAAAACCCAGATCTTTGAAACCACACAGAAAAGTGTTAAGGCAAATAAATTGTTGCAGGACCAGAGAAAAGAAGCCTGGTTCCTGCTGTTGCAAGTGGGAGAACCCTGGAAACTGTCTCATTACGTTATCAATATTGATCCTGGAACCAGTTACGATTTTTCCTTTGCTAGTACTCCTGAGAGGCTTTTCCAGGGCTCTTTTCTGCTGGTTAGCAGTTTTCTCCCATTTATGAGCCTAAATTATTATCTTTATTTTGCCATTGGTTTGCTCCTGCCCGCTTTACTTCTCTGTTTCACAGCTTCTTCCAAATAAAACCACCATCCTGGATCTTTGTTAACTGGCAATTTGAGACAGATTTCATTTCAGGCCTGGTCTAGGGCCCATTTAAGTCAACAAGAGCCTCTGTTGAGTTCAGTATGCTTTCCAAGTGGGCTTTTATAGGCTATCCCTGTAGTCAGCTGGATATAAGAGGTCTATGCTGATAAACCGCTGTGCCTGACAAAATTATACTGTGACTTACAGACTGCAGAATCCTTCATTTACCAGCTTTTGTTGGCCAGCTGAGGAAGGAAAGACATGGAGGCAGAACATCTAACATTCCAATAAGAAGTGAGATCTCACAGACGAAAAGAAAAGGCAGAAAGTGCCGTGGACCACTTCCTTATGAAGGCGCTAGGGTGACCTTACCTCTGGAATTATTTTACTGCCATTTGTCTTCATCTCACTCCTCTGCTCACTTGGGCACCGCACAAAACCAGCATTCCTGGGAAGAAAAGCACACAAATGCTCTTTTCATACACGCACACTTTTTTATCACCTGGAAGAGGGAAACCCTCTAATTCTCCCGAGGTGACATTACCATCAATTATATTAAACTACTTCAAGAATGTAGGGCTATCTGATTGGTATCAAATACATCAGGGGTCCCTCATTCTAGCTTTTTAAAGTTTTTCTCAGGAGTCACCACACAAAGCTCTGTTTTACAGTTATAAAGCAATAATTTGACTTGTAGTGATAAAACCACTACACCTTAAGAACTCAAAGCAATACAGTTTTAGAAGTAAAAAAGCTATTCTCAATGGATTGATTGACCAACATTACAGACTGTAAAAACTTAAGGGATGATTCAAGGAGATAAAGTAGTCACATAATATGAAACAACAGATGTTAACCACAAAACTAATTTGAGACACAAGTAAGCTGCAGGAAAAAGATTGGCTCAGTTTAGGGTTTAATGTGACCTAAACCCAACACAACAGAAGAGAAAGTAGAAATAGTGTGAGCTGGAACATCACAGTGGTAAGTTAAGTCCCCCAGCAACTCAAAGGATACAAATTCTGCACCAACTCAAAAATTCCTCAGCATTTTTCCCAGAAGAGTTAGGATTGTTTGTTCCCTTCCTCTGTAACTCCACACTCAGCTAAGGACTTGATTTAACTATTTAAATGTTTGCAATCATTAACCTTTCAATAAAAACACAGCTTCAGCTTATTAAACTCATTAGCCTGTAACAAATGAAGCTTTTGAACATGCCAAGAAGCAAAATATAACTGGATTCAGAAAGCAATTAGATGCATTTGGAGAGGATGATAGGTCTCTTGAGGACTATTCAGCACAGAGATGTGGATACAGTCTCTGATTCAGGAGGTCCCTAGGCTGCAGGGCGGTTGGTTATATCGAGGGAACACCACACTTGTTTTTCTGGGTCTTACTCCGTTAGTCTGTGGCCTCGGGGTCAGGTGGTTCTTTGAACTGAATCACTGCAGCTCTTCTTATGTGCTATTAACGCATGGCCAGCAGCCACATGCAGTGCCAAACTAGCTGAAAGAAAGTAGGAGAAAGCTCTGGTTTGCACCTTACAAACTGAGCAGTACAGTGATACAAACACTAGAGCTGAAGCTCTCCACAAGTCTTGCTGTTGACCAAAGAATGAATGTTACTCAGCATGGAATATAAAAGCTTACTCATCAGCAGCTGATACCAGAGTAATTAGCAACGACACACAGCTGTCACAAAGCATTCCAAGTCTTTGATTTTTTCCTTGTCGTTTTTCTTTTTTTTTCCATGGTGGCAGGAACACCCTTGAAACAGATAGATTTGCATTACTACACATCATGAAGGACCAGTTCTCAGTGCCTTGAAAACCTAGGCTCTGTCAGGAAGGAATACTTGGCTGTATCACCTTGCATTTTACAATTTCAGACCATATGTTGCTTTCTTGGAGGATCACTCTTCTTATCAAAGGTCTTCACAGGACATTTTCAGGACACCCCTCCTCCCTTCCCCCCAGGATCTCTCTCAGGGCCAAAACTTCACAGGCATAGATTTCAACGCTGCCACATGCTTTTCAGGGACCTGCTTCAAATATCAGCAGTATACTTACAGGTGAAGTTTTCAGCTGTCAGATGCCACAGTTGCCTGGCAGACTGAAAACAACACCAAAAGGATTGGGAGCTATTCAAGCTACTTCTATGATTAGTGAGAGGTAAACAGCATAAATCCACTTCCAGCATAGTTTTTATTCCAGTTTTCATGTTTGCCATGCGCTCTACAAATTTGGTATCCTCAGTCTTGTGTGCTCTTAATGCCCCAGAGTAACGGTGTTGCTCAAGTAAACGCTAAATCTCAAGGAACCGCTCAAAACCACTGAGCTGACTGTGCATCTGTTTTATCCCAAAGAGAGTTAAGGAAGTGGGAAAAAAAGGAAACCAAACATTTTGTTCTGGATCGTCCAACCTGAGCTCTGTTTTCTGAACTGCAGCTGTGTGCCCGAGAAAATGTTGTTCTGCTTAGTGGCTGGGATTATCTGTACTGTCCATGATACCACATGGATTTAAGACTCGGAAGAAGAATTAGTGTAAGAGACCTCTCTGCTATCAGGCCAAACATGGTTGGGAAGATGTTCATTTTGGCAGGGTTTTGCTGGCGTACCCAAGCCACTTACATGAAGGAAAAAGTTGTGTCTTTCAACCTCCTCTGTATGGCAGGTATCAAAGCCACACGTGCCAGCTGTGGCCAGAACAAAAAGTAGGCTCGTGTTTGTATTCTGTTTCAAGATCATCATCTTGTGGAAAGTTGTCTGGAAAGCTCCATTTAGTTTTCTGAGGCTTCAGGTTTTATGTATCACTGCATGACTTTCTGACTATGTCCCCACCCAACTCTCATCACACAGATGGTCTCAAACATAGTGATGTTCTCTTTACAACAGAGTACTCATGTCTGGACTGTGACAAACTACTGCACAGGTTAGGCTCAAGAATGATACTAGGGGCCTTACAGTTCAGGTGTTTTGTGGGTTTTCCCCCCTCATTTCCTGAGATTTCATCTGAGGAGACAATGGTATTGTTGATTTTAAAAGGGCAGATTTCACAAGCAGATTAACATGCTCCATATGTCTGGTCAGTTTGTTGAAGAGCCCAAAATGTGCATCTGTTAAATATAATGAACAAGGAATGATAGATGATGTCTCACACTCCCAAGCTTGTAATTAAACAGGAGGGAGAGGCTGCAGGATAAAGAGTAGGGAAAGCATCCTTCAGTCACAAATCCTTGACGCAGAGATGCCAGTTGCTCAAAAGAGGTTTTAACATCTCTGACAAGAGGACAGCGAGGGAATGGAAAAGTAAGCAAAACAAAGCACTGGAAGGGCATTTTAACATTGTGTTAGTCAAATGAGTGGATAAATGATGACTGTATATTGGATGGCAGTGGGAGGGTTATAAACATTACAGAGACAATTGCCGCTAAATGAGGTGTATCCCAGGCAGCTGTCCTGATGCATTAGGAGGCTGTTTTCAAAAGAAAAGATTATCCCATCAACATTAAAACAAAACAAAATAAAAAGGATCTCTTCCACACAGCTCACATGCCATGAATAACTCAGCAGGATGTGAGTCAAACCCTTCCAGAGGCAGGCTGTGTTCTGTCTGCCTCCTTTTTGGCATTATTTTAGCATGGATGTGCTCTCTCTGTAAACCTTAATTATCAAAGCAACCATATGAGCAAGCTAGCCTGCCTTGTTTATTGGGACTTTGGTCGTTTATGCCTCTTTGATCTATATGTGACAAATCTGAGAGCCTCCATGCTGGCCCAGCCACTGTTGGAGGGACTTGGTTGATGTCTGTCTAACTGTATTGCTCTGGTCCCCACAATTATTGGTCTCTTTCAAGGTCCCTTTTCTTTTTTCTTTTTTTATTTTTCCCCATGCCATATAAATATTTGAGCTTTCTGTATTTCTTTAGTAGAAATTTCCAGTATACTGATGTAAATGCGGTCCTGTCTGAGGAAGAACTACTCACATTACAACTAGCAGTACTTGTTTTGTTACTATTAACAATATATTCAGCTATTTCAGAGCACTTTTCTCCAGTATGCTTCAGATTGCATTATTTCATGGGCAAGGAAACAGAGGCAGAGATAAACACAACATCTTGTCCTAGAAAACAGTGCCATGGATGAAATACTATTGAAGATTTCTTAATTGTAGTGCAGTGACCTGTCCAGAAACCCTGCCTCTCTTTGGCATGTGGGGAAATTATAGGCTAAAACAACTGTGGTTGCTATTTCAGTGAAATAGTCTTACTTCTGAAACCAAGCTCATGACCAATACTCCTTCATATCCTCATTGCGCTAGAAGCCTCAGCAATGCTGACTTCAGGGAACTGAAAGACTGGGTCTTCCCCATTGCATTAACTGATGGATGCTGGCAGAAGGTTTTCAAGCCACATTTCTTTTCCAGTAGTCAGCAGATCAATAGTGATCCATGGTTCTCCCTCAGGTGTTCCACAGAATGATTGCAAATCCCTTTCAACCACCAGAAAATATGTCTAGACATAGCAACACAAAATCAAAATAGAGGAAGAGGCAAAGTCTACAACTACGTTTTACTTGACTGGAAGTGAAATCTGTTCTGGCACAAGATGGTACATGGTGTTTTTCCTAAAACACTTCACTTGCTACAGAGTGAAATTTCTCTCAGAGATTTGTAAACTGGCTATCCTCCTAGGAGTGCTGAGAGGTAGGATGCAGAGATTCTGCCACTAGACAGCCCATCACTTTGGAAAGGAATGAGAACTACCCGCTGTTTACTGCTCTGACAAGAGAGAGCTGTGTCAGAGAGAATGTTGATCTATCCCTCTGAAATGCCAAGATGGTCTGGAGCAATAGAGCATCTCAGCAGGATGGACTGCATAAACATAAACAGTTTGCATAAACTTTGTACGAGCATTATTGCTGCTGTTTGTGTTACAATAGCATCTGGATCTGCTGCAGGGCATCCAGGTCTGCTGTGCATACTACAGCCACCCCATGGAATAAGAAGCATCTCTGTACCCAGGGCACTGGAGCCAGGTGGGCAAAGGGAAACATAACAGTTGAAGCACAAAGAAAAGCTGGCCTATGTTTTGGGGAGACACTGACCATTTAGGATAAAGCTCTATTCAGAATAAAAGTCTTGTAAACCAACTTGTAAAATATCACATTTTCTGTCAAAAAAGGTGTCCGACTGTAGAAAAAGCTGTCCCAGCTGCATCTGGAAAGTAAGGCTATGCAGTCTTCTCCAAGCTGGTCGGCGGCAGCAGCTGCAGCAGCAGAGATGAGCTTCCTGAGGGAGGTGGTCTCCACCAAGCTGGTTTGCTTCCCCCTTCAGCAGTGTCCTGTGCAGCCCTGCGGCAAACATCCCACAGGGCACAGCCGGCTCCCAGCAGCCTCATGCCCACCTCCACCTCTGCACTCTTTGGGTGCCCAGTCAGTGTTAGTGCTGTAGTGCCACGAGGACTTGGCCCAGCAGAACAGGCTGGAAAGACTATGTGTCCCTCCTAAAATGGCACTTGACCTCCACTCTTGACTTTCAGAAGTCCCTTTTGAAGACAGCTGACGTAGGGAAAGCAGCAGAAATTAAATTCTGGTGTAGGCTTGGAAAGCGTGATAGTGGCAGTGAAGGAGAAAGTATTTAAACCAGAAAAAAGGAAGCATTTTCCTTCTGACTGAAAATAACTTTGCTTCTAGCTACAGTCCACTATCCCCTACTAGGGGAACTCCATAGGGGTGTTGCCAAAAAGCACATAATGAGAATCTCTCACCTATCTGGGTGGGAGAGCAGCTGCACTGCTTAAGAACAGGAAGGATCTTGGCTTCACCATATTCTGCCTTTCCACATGGCTGGGAGGAGGAAAAGGGAATTGCTTTCTCCATTGCATATCCTTTGAAAATTATAATTTTCCTGTAGGATTGCCTCCATCAAAAAATTCACCTGAAATAATTTTCTTTCTCTGTGCCCCTCTGCCCCAGTTTCTCTCCCTTTTTTCAGCAGCTGAATATGAAACCAGTTAAACATTGGAACAAAACTGACTTTTTTCTTTCTCTTACTTTGAGAAATAAAATAATTCCTTCGATGAAAGCTTCTGTTTTACAGGGAAATTAATTCCTCCTTCAACCCCACTTCATTTAATAGCAGACACTAGAAAAATACTCATTCCCTCCAAACCTGACAGGTACCACCAGAAGGTGAGAAGGAATCACTATTTATTTCAATACAGCCTTTTTTTTAAAATATTCTATATGCATGGAAACACTTCTTCATCCATCAATTGAAAAGTTCATTTCTTCCTGCTGCCCTTCACCCCACTTTCAGGGCTCCCAAGCCAACTGTGACTGTGCAACATAACTGACTTTGGTATAAATAAGAGCTGAGGAAATGGAAGAAATTAAGAACTCCTCCAGCCCTAAGGCTAACTATCACCCTCCTATTTGTTTTCTTTGTATACTAGGCTTAATACTTTTTCTCAGCTGGGTACACAAGCTAATATAGTACATAATCAGAGGGAAAGTATTGCCTTACAGAAATCTTATTTCTTATCACGCTTGAAGTTTCAGTGGATACTGGAAATACTTTACTTTTTTCATAGTATGTGGGCAGAATAGGGAAGAAACAACACAAGGGAATAAATATTTTCAGGAGTAGGGTCTCATTTGTATTAGGGAGTCTAAGCACTGGAAGTGAAAGGAGACTCAATCTTCTTCTTCCCCCTCATGTATGCTACCTCATTGTTGTAATCTGAGTAATTTCCATGGAAGAACTCAGCTGATGCACAAAAAATTTCTGTCTTTGGCATTCATTTAGTGATGCACATTCACAGTCCCCCTAGAGTACACATTTGCCAATCACAGCAATGATGTGAAACTGGCTCCTTATGTACATTATGTGTTTTACCCCCTCTACAGGGTCCATCCTTTTTGTGTGATTGGTGGGTCTGCAGAACTCATCTGTCTGTATGGCCTGGTCTGCAAGAATTCAGCCTGTGAGTAATAACCTACTCACAGAGAGCCTATCTATCCAAAATGGGTCAGGAGTCTAACAGAGTGCAAGTCTCAGAGCATTCCCCTTTAACCAGATGATTTTCATAGTTCATCCACTCATAATTCATCTGTAGTTAAAAAAAAAAAGAGAAAAATATTTGGATAAAGACACTCACATTAGGAGAGAAGCTAGTTAATCAATATAGTTCCTATCCTTTCAAAAGTCTTTTAAAAAGCTGTAAATTTCATAACAGAGGAAGGCAATTTGCAAAAAAGACCTTAGCTTGAATCAAATATTCATCAGTTGAGTAGAAATTGATAAAACATAAACCGCACAATCTCTGTCCTCCAAGCTAAGCCTCAAGACTCCCCTGCACTCTCAGCTTTGTTGCAGGGCAGACCGAGCTCAGCCAGCCACACCACCTGGCTTGTGAACAAGTTTGTGCACTGATTATCTAGTTATCTAAATTAGTGAAAGTCTAAGATGAAAAATAGGGTTTAAGAGAAAGAACAAAAGCAAAGATGAGGAGTTCTTTTACTTTCTCAGTCAAAAATCTCCCTGCTAATTTTTTGGTCTTTGGCTCTTTCCATGTTAGAGAGTAAAGATCTGCAGTAAAGACACTCCATGGAGGCAATTTCTGCCTCAGGGCTACACTCCTATCTCCTGGGGGGATTTTACAGTGCCCTGGGTGACACCAGTGAGTTGGGCACAGTAGTGTCAGCCACAGGACCAGCCTCCTCCCTAAAGAGTCAGACAAAGACCCTTGCTATACCACAACAAACCATGCACAGCGCCAGGTAAGCATCTTGCTCTGAAGGTAGTTAAAGCAGATGAAAATATCCGCAGAGACTATCCACAGCTCTTACACTAGCTATTATTTCAGCTGCCAAGAAACTCTGAGCATTGCTGCAAGGACAAAAGATGGATGCAATGAGAGAGGCTAAGGGTCATGCTCAGACCAACCAGCAGTGCTGGAAATGAGTCTAGCGTAGGGAAATTCATGCAGTCCATGGATAACTCATATTCCCCTTATTCAAAATCCTATCATGTTGTGCATGACACTGAACGTGGCTCCCCATCCATCCTGCTGATGAGGAAAAGCAGGATTGCAAGCTTACACACCCTTACTAGATCCACTGGACTACTTTTTTCTCCACAGTGTGTACAGTTGAAATAAAATGGAGTTTATTTTAGTGTTTGAAGTGCCACCATACATCTCAGAATATGTCTGATTACTTGTCTGAGGCAACACAGGAGAAGAGGTAAAACACAGACTTATACTGACCCCTTTTAAGTAACCAACAACACCTAAACATCTTCCAAACAAGGTTCAAAGGACAAGAATTTTTTTTTATCTGTTAAATCTCTTTCTTATAGATGTAAAGATCTTTTCTTAAAGATGTAAAAATAGTTCATGTCGCTTTCAATATATATTTTAGCTCTGTCTTTTGTACAGATGAGGGAATATTGAATAGTACTGCCACATTTTCAATGTAAGATGTCATTTGCAAGCCTTTATTTTCCCCTGAAATCTCAGGAGCCTGAAGATATCTAATTTTGCCATACTCTTAGATATTCATTCACACACACTATCTCTAGATTCCAACATTTCAGGAGCAACTGAAAAATTCTAATCTTCCTTTCCAGTCCTTTGTCTTCTCATGAACAGCAACAGAAAACAAGTCAAAAGATCACAATGTGACTTTTTAAAACCTTTTGACTATGGCTCTAATATCACGAACTGTCTGGCAAGGGTTTGACTTGGGATTTATCCTTGTCTGAGCTTGGCAGTGTACGTGCTGGTCTACTTGTTATAGCAGACAGATGTATGATCCTCAGAGCACTTTCCTGTACTTTCCCCTGAATTGGTTAATGCTTCACAGGAGCTGGGGGAGAGAGAGAAGTCCCTAAGTCCGTGTCTTGTGGAGCTGGATGCTTCTAGCAGTGAACTGCTTATGGGAGGAAAGGGAGAAGATGGATATCATCAGGCTTTCAGTGCAGTCAGAACCACATGGAAGTGACTGCATTTCCTTAAAGGAGATCTTTGTGGGTAGTAACAAGAAAACCAAAAAGCCCTGCAGAGTGGCTTACTCTGGAGGTTATGCCATGAAAAGCCATGGGCTATGGGTCTGATTAACAATAATGACTCTGAGCCAGGATCTTTCCTTTGCACTGAAGTCCCGTTTGTCCCTAGCATACGTGGCTGGTGCTAAAGGGCCCCCACTGAATTCACTAGGAAAAGTGCATTGCCTGCAGCCGAGTCTGAATTGATGAACACTACATATCCTCATCCTGACTATCTTGTATCACAGCAGACAGAAAGAAGGAAGAAAGGAAGGGGAATCTCATACCCAGGTATGGCCAAAATGGAAAATTATTGGGGACAACGTGGAGTAAACAGTGAATTTGAGGAGCAAATAATGCATCACATTACCTACAGAGAAAAATATTTTTTTGTCTTGGAATTTCCTTCTCTCTTACAGATGGTTTTTTTGTTTCTTTGGTCACTTTCTAAACCCTAATTCAGGAGACACTATCAAAAGCAGTCCTGTTACCCAACTGCCTGGCAGTCGCCTTTTCGTCTTTGAGTTGGACCTTTGTGAAAGGCTGCCTCCTAGATCAATTGCAAAACAAACACAGCTTGGTTTTTGGGAGTGACTTTTTTACTCCCTCACAAGCTATTTGCCTGTCCAGCCATGTGGGAGCTTCACGCAATCTTGAAGAGGGAGGGAAGAAGGCTGTGCAGGAAAACTGTCTTGTGAGCTCTCCTAGGAAAACCTGCCTCTGCTTCCTGCCCACAGCCCCACATTCCTCTCTGAACCAAGCCACGAGGCTGCACAGCTGCTGCGAGGCACTAAGTCAGGGCTTCATGTGCCATCGTTTCTGCCACTCTGGATTGCTCTGTGTCGCACAACAGCTCCCAGAGCAGCTTCATCAAGCTGCTAGTGCCAGCCAAGTAAATAATGCATGCTTCAACTTTGGGCTAAATATACATTAGTCTGATAGAGCGTAACAGCCACCAAGTCTGTTGTGCTAAGCAGTCCTTAGCTGTATATTTACCGGATCAATGGAGTGCTTAGAGCTTTGACACATAAATCAGTATTTACATAAGTTTTTAAATAGCTATTAGAAGTAAAAGAGCACTGCTGTCCATATATAGTAATTCCACGGAATGAAATCTTCTCTCTTGTGGTGTTTGGTCTTTTTTCTGGGGTCCTCAGAGCCTTGATCAGCAAAGGCCTTTAAACACCACTGAGTAAGATGAAGTCAGTGTTTGAGCTTCACTCATTTTAAGCATGACTTCAGCAGAATATGGAAGGTACTCAGAGGATCAAACATATTCCCTTGGTATACTTTCAGAGCAGCTGACACTACATGGGGCACTTGAATGACATCTTGTTTTTGTACAAGAATAAAGAGAAAACACTGTGATGCTGGTCTGCTCACTCTGGGGCATCGGTTGGAGGAGGCAGCTGATTTTGTCACTCAGGTCGTTGATACAGAATGGGAGGTTCCAGTGGTTGTGGACATTCTCTAAGAAAGCTCTGAGGAATCTACATGGTGGACGATGGAATGGAATTCATTACTATTGTGGCCACAAGTGATCTGGTCTTGCAGGTGAACGAGCTCATAAGATTTCTTCTTTCAGTCTTTTCTGTTGGTAAGCAGGGTGGTGGTTTGACAGAGCATCTTGTCTCTTTCCACAGACATCAGATATACAATTTGGAGTACCAGATATCTGCAGCATTTTGAGTTTAAGCCAGATAAAGCCAAAGCTGTCCCTAAATTTCAGGGGATATTGCCATTTATGAGATGATTCCAGCTTTTCCAATTTCTTCATTGACTAGGATCTGGGAAAAGGTGAAATGAGAAGAAACATGCAATCCAGGCCTGTTTGAACTTGACTGTCAATGACAACACCCAACATTTCACAATTAACTCTTGGCCTCCAGAGTCCTGTCTCTCATTTTCCTTGTCGAAGCATCAGCTGTCTGATGCTTTCTGTTCCAGACCCCAGTTGTGTTGATCGTGGCCTTTGTACACTACTCTGCTACAGCCATTTGAATAATTAATATCTTATGCAAAGATTAATACAATCTGCATAAATAAATAAGAGTTTGTAATAAACAGCATGTCTGGCAGCAAAATATTGGTTTAAGAATTCTAATAATGGTCATGATTTATTAATGCACTTGTCAGCATCTGTTGCTGAAAGCAGTATGTATGCCTCAGTAGGATTTGCCTTGATTTGTCGAATGTAAGTCAGGTAGACAACAATCATGTAATGAAAAGTATTACAGTTTTGAATCCTATCTTTTTAATCTCTAAAGGAGAACTGCCTCATGCCCTCTTTGAATCTGCCCTTTCTGTATAACTTTATTATTAGCAATGAAAAACATCTCTAAATTAATTTCTCAGTCTGTGTACCATATTCTTTCAGTTTCCATGGTCGGGCGAATCCAGCCCAACAAAGCTGATTTGGATATTTCAATGCCTGATTGTGAATTGAAGAGTAACATGCTATTTTTATAGAAATCTCTCCAAAAGGAGGAATAAGCAGAGGTGGGAGATCTCAGAAATGGATAAACTTCAGTTTTCCTACTCAGCTACCTCCACCACCATTTCTGGAGAAACTACTGATGTTAAAAGTGGACTAAAATGGGGAATGGATGCATATTTATACTGTATCTATATCATGGTGATCATTTAGGGGGCTATTTACAATCATGACTGATATTTGCATTTTGATTTGCATTTTCTTTATACTTTCAGATGTCCTGTCATATACCTGGATTTTCTCTCCAGGCATTTACTAGGGACTGACAAAGAAGAAAAAAAAAAAACCAAACAAACCCAAAAGAATCACTGTTATTTTCACACATGGGTGGACAGGAGAAGGTAAATTCTGCAG
Organism: Struthidea cinerea; assembly: GCA_013397865.1. Taxonomy (NCBI): domain Eukaryota; kingdom Metazoa; phylum Chordata; class Aves; order Passeriformes; family Corcoracidae; genus Struthidea; species Struthidea cinerea. Next base: position 20,841 of record VZTI01003366.1, on the reverse strand, counting down.
AATTTAAAATACATTTTTTATTCTAATTTTCATTGCAAAAGATCCTTAAGTGCTTTAAGGTAAGGCGAACTTAAAATCAAATTCTTACAGCCACTGTGGAAATGACACTCCTTATAACTTCTGCAGTATCTTCACTCCCCATGAGAGGCAGCTCTTTTGGCTATGAAAAAGTGGCTGAAGTTTTAGAATCTCTGTATTCCCATTCCCCTCAAAAATGGAAATTTCGTGGCTTAACCATTGAAACTTAAGGCGTGAGAAAGAAGTGTCTTGTCCTCTCCTGGGTTTAAGCACCCAAATATCTTGAGTGGGATGGAGTCCATCTCTCACTCATCCTGCTACTCCACATTTCCTTTCAGTTGTAGAGTGCATTTCCCTATCTTGCATGCTGGGTCTTGGCTGGCCCATTTGCGTTAAACTAGATCCAGTTTCCTGCCAATTAGAAAAAGAAAAACTTTAGCTTTTCCCTCCTGAACCAAGCACAGGTACAGAATCCATAGCACAGTAGTGAATAGAACAGTGATTCTGAGAGAAGGTGGGAGCAAATATTCCTCAGACACTTCTGCATTGCCTTTAGGCAGAGTGCCCATAGGCTGATGAAAGTAGGATGAGCAGCAAAAAACAAATGGAAGGAGCCCTAGGAAAACTGATTTTCAGATGCCCAAATATCTTTCAAACCTTCACGAACTCAGAGCTTTACAACCAGGATTAAAAGTTTGCTATCTTTCCAGCCACATCGGCAATGAGCACCTTTAGACTAGAAAATGCTGGACAAAGTGATCCATTGATCTGTTAGTCAGAAGCCCTACAGCAAATCCAATGGACAGCAGAAGATTTTCCAATTCAGTAGAAGCCTGTTAAACAGATTGCACTGGTGTACAGAAATGTCATTTTCTTAAGAGCCTTATAACAGAGATAAATAGTGGCTTAAGGACAGAGGTGACCTTTGCTGAACCTCATACATTCTCCTGATCTCTATGAACCCTGCTCTCCAGAGGTTTAATCCAGATATTTATACAGTGCTTCTTTTTAGATAACAATAACAAAAATTGGTCTTTCCCCAGGCACATCAACCCTCTTGTCACATTTATTTCTCTATATCTTTTGAAAGGTCTTTTTTTTTCAAAGGCATTTAGTGAAATACCATTTGTTGTGATATCAGCGAGATCTATTATTTTAAAAGATTTAGTCCTTTAACCTGTTCATTTCTGTATTGTACTTTACCCTTAGATCTCATGTGTTTAGACTCCTGACAAGGTTATACCTTCAGATATTTTTTTCTTAAGAAGACATATTAATAGTAATGGTTAGTTATACTGTTAACAAAGATCTGGTTTTTTTAGCTGTTGGAAACCTGATTTTTATAGTAAGGAGCAGCAGAAACATTCTTCTTCAGAAAAAAAAAGACATGAAGGACTGTGCATATTTCAGGGAAGCATAATGCAGAGAATGGCAAATGCTATCATTGCTATGCTACTCCTCTATTACTGCTCTTGTTGAGGACAGTCAGCATGCAATAAAGATATGGAAGGATACATCTGGTGCTCCAACAAGGGTGACACCTTTTCAGTATCTCAGGGAAAAGCCACCAAGCCCATGGAGAAGGCAGGAAGAGTTGCAGTTGCAGTGTCACCAGGAAAAATACAGCAACTACTGAAAAGAAAACCAAAAAAAGCAACAAGTTTTGGCTGCCTTCATTGTTTTTTTAAATAAAATACCCAGCATAGAGATGAAATTGGAAAGATAAAGTAGCAAAGCTTGTTCAGGTGACTTAAAAAAGTTTTAGAAAGCTTGGAAGTAATAGTGGACAGAAGTAGACAATTTTTTACATGGCATTTCTACTTGCATTGTGTTGCAGCAGTTGCTAAGCAAAGTGCAAGATGGTTTATATTGTCATATGAGATGTACGTGGTAAAATTTAATGTAGTGCTTGTCAGTTTTAAACACTGGAAATATCAATTAAATGTCAAACTATACTTGACTTCAATCCTAAATGGCTGTAAAAACACAATACAAATTTAGTATCATTTAGCCTCACTTCCCCTTTTGTCCCTGCCCCCCACTTGCTTTCTCAGTAAAACTCATTATAAGAGATTGTTTGGGAGGAGCTAATTTTTTTTTTCTGTTTGAAGTCTGGTGATTCACTGGGCTTTACATCACCAGTTAAACTTTCTTCCCTTAAAAATCAATGGCTGAGGAGTAAAGTCTTACTTCAGTCTGAAGAGTCTGAGTCTGAAGTTTTAATTATGGCTTGAAGTAATGTAATTGTAGATTTTAATGGCTCATACATCTCTTTGACAGGTCATCTGAGTTTGTTGAAAGTTTTGAAAGCAATGAAATCAATTTCTTGGACAGTTAGCAAAAAGAGAACACATTGATGCTAATCAGAATGTGGACGTAATATCTCTTATACCTCTGCACTTTTGTGAGGTGTTTCACATGTTGAGGATTTTCACCAGGAGTCTGCTAAGGAGAGCATAAGAGGTGCCTGCTGCTCCTTCTATTCAGTGTTATCTTATGTTCTTGATGCCTCAGTGAGCATAGCAGCATGATTGAATGATAAATTCAGCCTTGCCAGGCCTGGCTATGGAGAGAGTGAATCTGGAAAGACTTCTGAAGGTTAGGATACGTTGGCTGACAGCACCTGGTGCAGTCACAGCACCCTATTCCAACATTCAGTGTGCACTTATTCAATATCTGCAATCAGGCTGATTCTCAGAGACACTAACCAAATTCATTCCACTTACTGTCCAGATAACTCTGTCATCCTGCAAGGGAGAGCCTGTGCCTGTTAACATTCTTTTCAATAGTGATTTTGTGACTCATGAGAAATACAGAGCCACAGGACAAAACACAGCTTGGAAAGGAAGAGATTTATGTCTTTTACTGTGACATTACCATATTTGTTGCAGCTTTGTTCAGTTTGATTAGTTGTTTCTGTTGTCAAAAAACTTGCATTGAGTCTGTTCTTGAGAAATAGCACAAACCAGAAGGATTCAAGACATCTGGAATTATTTACATTTAACTAAGGGAAAACCCCAGGAAATAAAATGGAAAAAAGGAAATATATGTTACTGAAAATATTAAGCTGCTTTTTTTTTTTTAAAGAATTTCATGAAAAAACAAAGAAAACAGCAACAACAATAAAATGTTCTTTGCAAAAGACACAGAACAGTATGTAAGCAATGGATACTGAGAGTCATAAAAAAGGCTTCTCAAGTGAATCTTTGATCAAGGAACACCATAGGTATTTCAAGAGGAAGATAGTATTTATCTGAAAGTCTACTAAAATAAATTCCAGCTTTAAAAAGTCCTTCCTAAGATGACAAAAATGGCTTCTTAAAGTGATTAAATTATTCCGTATTGATCGTCAAGAACTAAGAAGGGTTTAACTACCTGGAAAAATTAAAATAAACTCTGAAGTAATCATTGCAGTGGCATCACACCTGTAGTTAAGGCCCAGCCCTGACTTCCCCAAACAAAGAAGTGAGTGAGAGGGACGGTTAGATAACCACAGTGCTCTTTGCTGCCCTCATTAGGGTAACTTTCCTCGACAAGATGTTAAGTATCCTTTGGGACAAAATGTTACGTGATTTAACAAAGACAAACTGTCAGAAAAATTTGCCAGTGTAAACCTGACTTGACAGTGAAAGCACAGGGAAGTTGTGTGACTATTTCAACATACTGCAGTGCTCAAAAATGAAGCAAGAAAGAGACTCAAATCTCTTCAATCTTCTGCTTTCCCTGGACACCAAAGTCACAAGGCAGCATCTGCCAGCTATGGCAGACAAAGGAGCTCCTGTCATTTTAGCTGTCCCTCATTCTGGACATTTCAACTGCTTCTCACGTCAGGCAAAATCACCCGACGCATGGTCATAGCTGTCAGTGACTTTCTGATGTCAGATCAATAGCACAGCACTGCTTTGGAGTGACAGCTCAATTAGAGGAGAATTCTGACATAAAATTTCAGAGGCAAAAACAAGTCCTGCAGCAGAGCGTCACAGGAATGACCCTTTAAAGAATTAAATGGTGTTTGTCAAAGAAAGTTCCGATTTCTCAGGGATTAGCTCCTAGCAGCTGATTTATACGGTGTGCCAGGAAATTGTGACAACCTAGAGACCTTTAAAATTTTGTTTCTCTTTTTGCTTCACAAACCTCCCCCCCTCATTTTTGAACATTCAGTTGCATTGGACAAACTCCATCAGATAACTAGATGGAAAACAATCTCTTTTTTATTTCAGTTAAATAAAAATGTGACTTCTGGTGTGATAATACTTTAGGACACCTCACTGCATCATTACAGAGCTAAGCATTTCTGTTGTAAATGCAGTAATTCTCCCTTAACAGGTAATTACACAAATATACATGTACATATACAATAAAATCTTTTCATGGCTGCATGCCAACTTGATAAACAAATATGTAATGATGTTATTTCTTAGAAATCTTTGCAAAACCTGTGCTAGAAAAGCCTGTGCCTCCATAGCTGAAGGTTAGGAGTCAAATGAAGCTTCCAGGCCTTTAGATCACGCAGAATCACTGTGTTTTGGTCTAGTTTTGGAAGATTCAAGGTTCAGACTCACATCAGCTCCAAACAGATCCACTTATATTTGAGATAAAGAGAGAATGAAGAGTCACTACAGTCCACTTGTTGGCCTTGAGCATTCACAATTTAGACTTCATTGGATAATTAGATTTCTCAGGTAATTTGTAAGCTGGATTGGAAGCCCGTATCCTTTTGGAAAGGGAGTTTAAATTCACCTGCAACTCCTGTGTTCACATCTGACTGGTGGTGACAAGAAGACAAGGTGAAATTTCAGGGGTCTCTAATGAAACACCACACTGTGCTCTCATCCACAAAAAGTAGGACTTTCCTCTCCAAAAGCAGACATGGAAAGCACAGGTCTGACCTTTCATCAGCTCTGTGATTTCCTCTCCAAATTTAGACTGCAAGGAATATATGACTTTATTGTTTGAGTAAATCCCAGGCACCAAAATTTATCTCTTGCCTGCAGAATCAGTTTCTCTTCAGACACCTTTCTGTACTCTTTTTTGCCTTGGCCGGCAAAGAGCAAAACCTCTGTCAGGACAGAGACTGAAGAGCAGAAGAAAAGCTGATGAAGAAGCAACTTTCACAGTCCCTGAATGGCCACGTTTTCACTGTGTTGGTCTCAGCTAACAAAAGTCAGCCCAATCTTATTTACTTTACTGAAAAACAAGACATGGATTGAAAATCATGTTTGCAGGGTACAAATCAGATTTTGTACAACTCTATCACCTGAAAACTGACCCCAAATTTCCTCCTATAATGGGCATGGGATGGTAAGAATCCCCACCAGAGGCTGTTCCTTCTGACGTGCAACTCCAGAGACATCTCTGCAGAGGGAAGCTCTGTGTAGCACTGCAAAATGAAGTCCTTTACCCTGGTAACCCAGGAAAAACTCCTGATTACAGCAAACACTCTGGAGAGGACCCTAGTGAACCCTAAGGCCAGTAAGTTTTTCTGTCTAGGGAGAGGAAACTAATGAAAGAAGGGAAAAGCAGTCACCCTTGTGAATACAGCAGTATTTTTTAATGTCTTGATGAGAAGCCTGTTTGGGAAGACACGAGACATGCTGAGATGGAGCAGAACACAAGTCAGGTCTTGGGGGCTGTGTAGACTCTGCTGTAGGCTCCCAGCATGACATTGGACAGGTCTGACCGAGAGTTCTTACAGAAAAAATGGTGCCCAGTGGGAGGTGCCCAGGGTATAACAATCTTTCTGTTTAAAAATTACAGCGACCTTGCAGTGCCGTACTTTTCTGCACTCTGGGTTAGAGGACCGGCAGGCTCAGTTAGGGGGTTGTGGCACTACTTGGGGAGCTATGGCACCTGAACAGAACAAGAAAGCTCTTGGAAAAACAAGAAAGGCACATCACCTGTGAAACTTTGTCCTGGTGAATCTTCAGTGTTTGTGCAGATGTATGGAAAATGAAATGGAACTGTTTTCTGCAGCCAGAATTTGTGGAGGAGGAATAGCTGGTGTCTAAGTTTCATGCAATATACAAACAAACTTGCCAGCTAGTCACACAAAGCCTGTGAAATCCACTTTCTAACAGATTAGAAGTTTCCTGTTAAGGACTCTGTCATTATAATGCTGCATAGAAGACTCCTGAAAGGTTTCAAAGGCCAAGCAAGAGACGATTAGCTTCAGTGTCAAAGCAGAGGGGCTCATTTAGTCCAATGCTATTGATCTTAAATACAATCTTTTCTTAGAAAGACAGCAACTTCAAAAAGAAAAATAACAATAAAAAATAAGAAAAAAACCCCCTCATTCAAAAGCAAATCACAACATGACAATTGTAAAGAAAATGAAAACATTCTATTTCAGTTCTTCCAAGAGGCTTTAGAGAAATGCTGCCCATGATTTTGCATCTAAATAGACTTTGAATCAAAGTTTTTTATCCGTCAGCCATACAGAATCTTTTTAAAAGTCCAGTTAAATAGAAATACTTCCAAGCTGGTCAGCTATAGTAACACCCAGTGGTTCATATAATGATGGTATTTACTAGCTTGAATATTTGAAAAATGCATCTACCTTGACTTTACAGCTCCAAAAATTCTCAGTCAGATGCATTTGACTCTCCTTTTTGTGACATCAGGTAGAGATGAAACTGAGTCTTTGAAGTCAGAGGCTTACTGCCCACATGCTGGCTGAATTTCCACTGCTAGGAGAAAATTTCTCTTACAAATTCACCCTCATAGAACAGCTTTCTGAACACTGGGCCCATGTAACTTGTAAGTCACGTGTTTTTGAATGCACCACAGGCAATGCCTTGGCCACGCTTTCCCCACCAGTCACATTAGTACTTTTCTTTATGGAGGAAGGTGGAGACACAAGCACCAGATGTACCAGTCCAGAATAACACACTGCTAGGTACAAAGTTTCTTGCAAAGCACCAACACTGTATATTGATTATTCAGTGGCCATTGCTACTGCTTTATTTATTTTTCCATGCAAAGTGACTGTATGACTACAGCACACACTAAAATGGAGAGTTATTTGCTTCAGGATGAGGAAATCATACGTGTTTTGGCCAGCTGAAAATGCTACATCCACAACAGACGCAGGACCCTTCCAAAGACACCCGATAGAAGCAGGAGGAGATATCAAGAGAGACAGTAGAGACCAAGGAGTCATCCTGAAATAAGCCTGCAAGAGACCTTTGCTTCTGTGCATAACAAAGGAGGACAGATGGACAAATGGAAATAACTATTCATAAATATTTTGCAGTGAAACAATAGCACGGCTTGTCTGATCTCTGCCCATCAATCACAATGAAATATGCATCTACCTGGTGTCCTTTGGGGGGACAGTGTAATCTAGAAGAAAATATTCTAGGTAAGGATTTTGGAGAGCTCCCTGCTTCGGCTCAGCATCCCTTTTATTTTGCTCCAATGTCTTCATTTCCCTTTAGGGTACTGGCCATTTTTGATAAACAATTTTGAGATAATCAGGTGGTACTCACTTCAGAACAACAACATTCAGATGTGAGTAGTGCTTTTGCCACACTTTTCCAGTGATCTATCTTTTCCTCTCATCTGAAGGATAAGCTACTACAGAGCAAGGAAGATCTGCTAGATTCAATCCTTGCTTGCTCTGGCCATTTTGACAAAAGAGACTGCCACCTAGAGTGAATTGTCTGGATTTTTGGAAATGTGCATGTGAGACTTGCAGCTGCTAGTACATGTTCTCACTACATTTGGTATTTGCAAGCATAGCTGTCCCATCTCATATTTCTCTAGATGTGCCCAGTGTTTATAACTGTTCTTTCCTGCCCCCCCGAAGATGAAAAAAACCATGAAAATAAAAATAATAAAAAATGAAACCTGGACTGAAGCTCAAGGTGCAGTTCACATATTCAAGGCTAAAGTGATTAGACATTTCTGTATTGCTATCTGTCCCTGGGAAAGTCTGTGCCACCTCAAGTACTTTCAAACCACGATTGTTTTGCAAAAATCAATGGCTTTCCTAAGACATTTGAAAACTCAAGTGCTATTGCAAGACCGAACCAAAAACATTGCTTTTTTGCCAGCAAAAGATTAAAAGGAACAATTTAGAGTGGCTGAGGACAAAAGGACAATTATTCCCTCTCTGTTCGGACTGCCATGTCCGGTATACACATGCACACATAAATACTAATAAACTTACAAGTAAATGTTTTATTCAAATATTTGACTGCGATCTGTGATTAACTCATAGAGTTAGCTTTCCACATGAATTTAACACCACTTGCTTGGCCTGAATATAGTGTCCTTAAATTTAATTTTTTCAATTCTGCTTAGACTTCCCAAGAACTCTGCCCTTAATATCGCTGCATTTATGAAAATTTACAATGAAAATTTATGGGTAAGAATCCCAAGGATCCTGTTAAATAAAGAGATACATTTTAATTAAAGAATTTAAATGGATCTCTGAAAGACTGGAGCCAATCTTTTTTTTTTTGGTTAAGTTTTCAATAAAGAAATATTATCCTTCAATAAAAACTGCTTCACTCTGGGGCTCATGTTACTCTGTCAGTCATTCTTCAGAGACAAAGCAAAAGCTCCTTACATGATATTTGAAAATGGAAAATAGACATTTTTCAATCCAAAGGGAGCCAAAAAATACATGTATTTGTGGAAATCTATGTTACTATAATGTGTTTGCAGCAGTTCCAGTAGGAAAGAATACTGTGTGAATAGAATTGCAATGAAGGCAGCTACATGTGAAAAACCCTTTGTGCTGAGGTTTTGATTAAATGTAAAGAGAAAAATAATCTAGAAATAATAATAACAGTAATAGTAAAACACAAAGACACCTTGCTCAAACAGAGATTCCTGTTTACTTCTCTGATGTCAAGGAATAGACCAATTCAATATTATTACCTAAAACAATAGAGAATTCACATTCTTATCTAGGTAGGCAACTGTTATTTGACCAGTTCAAGATGCAGCTAAACGTAGAAGTGCTTCTGGCAAAAGAGTCATTAAGACACGTTAGTGCTGATGGTTGTACAGATGCCTACAGGCACTCCTGCGTTCTCAAGCTTTAATGGAGATGTTCATGATATTTGCTGAGTGTTTGCTGCATAAGTTACACACTGAGTCGGGAGGGGAATGAGAGGGTTTTCCATAACCCTAAGGTTATGTGTTGATGATCTTGCAGTTATAGACTGAAAAAGTGCCTACAACTCAGTTTAATGACCCTCTTGGTTTAATAATGCAGCATATCATCGTTCGCAGACATGAAACATCTGTTACAATCACATATCATAGATTTTGTAGTGGTAAAGAAATAAAGAAGCAGATGGGTTCCCTAATGTCAATGGAGTTAGTGTTTATTTAGAGATCACATATTGAATCTCAGGCAGTCTTTATGTTTTGGTCCCACTTCCAGCAGCAGGGTTTAGCACTGCTAATTTCAACAACATGAAGCCTTTTTGAAAGGGAGCATGGCGAGATTATTTGTACTCCTCTGGATTTGGACATCACCTAAAAAAAGCTTATTTCCAGGACGGAGGTTTTATTTTGGGGAGGTTGAACCTGTATCTACTATGAAAATGTTAATTTTACAGCAGTTTAGACATTCACATATCCAAGACAATTTGACTTCCAACGTACCGGTAGTCATGAGCGGGCTGCAGACTTGACCAGATTTTTGACTCCACATTAAAATCCCCAGAGGGTTTGTACCATGTCTGCTGGTGTGCTGGTGGTGTAACAGCAACTCCCAAGCTGGATGGAGCAGGGAAAGTTCAGGTACACCTCTGTGTGAGACAAAATTATCTCCAAGGTTAGGATCACTATTCCAGCTAGCTATTAACTTTGATATTTGTGATACTTGTCAGAAACATTTTTATATTTTTTATAGTTAATTTTTCCTGAAAAAGTCAGATTTTCCTTAAATTTTGTCTTCTTCTCCCATAAACTCTTCCCCTTGTACTTTTCTATCCTCTACCTCAATTTAATACCTGCCAAATAGCTGAAATTTTCCTTGTGCTCATTTCTAAATTTCTTGTCAGAAATTTAAGATTTGAATGTCATGATCACTGAGTCACCATATGAAGTGAGTTCAGATCCCTTATAATTTATCAGCCATGCAAATAAACTTATTTTGCTTCCTTATGTGGCAAGAATTTGAAGAGAAAGTGCCTCAAGATGACTGAAACTATATTGCCACCATGCAGAGTAACTTGGGATGGTATGCTGGAGGTGGCGTTTACCTTGGCATCTCCCATCAGCAAAAGCAAAATTGCATTTACTACCCCTATTTAAAAGCAATCTTATCTCTCACTGTTCTCCTTTTTGTGGTTTTAGCTCCGTCAGAATTGCTGTTAGTTATCAAATTCTTGGCTGCATCTCACACTTCTAATTAAATTTGAGGCCTCTCTTGTCCGGAAACCAGCAGAGAATAGTTAAATGGGGCTTCTATAGTGACTGATGCAAAACAGTTGTATTCATGATGAAATACAATTAAAATTTTAATATATCTTATCTGCTACAGCCAGTGATCCACTTGGAATGAGTCAGTTTCTGCTGCTGTGTCCTTGTAAACAGGGATTCAGAAAAGTAACTTTGTCTCTTCTGAATTGTGTGAATTGTGTTGCTTTTCTTAAAAAAGACAAAAAAGCGGGAAAGGATCAAGGTCCAAGATGTATAACTTCATATATTTTAATTCTACTACCAGAATTATTTTGGGGTTTTTCCTTTTCAATCTGTGAAGACAAACTGATTTATGCCACTTGAATTTCTGTCCCACAAACTGTTGGAACAACAATCAGACATTTGTTTCCAAGTCAGACAAAGGCTGTCGAGTTATGCATACTCATATACAATATATTTGTCAGGCTTAGAGAAGAGAAATCAACACAAATCAAAGCAGCAACTACAAAAAATTACAATGTGCTTTTTCAGTCAATGTGCAATAGTCCATTCCTCTCAGCAAACAAGAGAAGATGGTTGATTATATGGGGGGAATTAATCATGACCACAAGTATGTATCTTTTTTAGTCCATGGTATTTGACAGTGGCTAAATAGATTTCTAAGCCTTCACCAGAGGAAGTATGAACTGAAAATCCTATGGGGTGCTTGAAAGCTCTAGAAAAAATGAATTAAATGTGTTTGTATTTCCCACTGAATCAATCCGCACACTTTCTGTCTCCTGCATCTGTATTTTTTTATTGGTTACCTTAAGGGGACCTTTAGCCATTCTTGGGAAATGAGGAAGAAATTTTCTTAAAAATGCAGGACTGCCCTTTTCTGTAAATGTGGTAGGAGAGGATAACTGTGTGAAACTCCTCTGCATTCTGTGTTGGAGCATTTAGAAAAATATCAACGACATTGATTTGGAGTCATCTGCCTAAAAGTTAGATGTCTAGTCTAAGGAAATCTTGCATGTACCATCATATATAGTCAGAAGAGTGTTTGGCATCACCAGCAAGAGATTGATTCCAGCCTACATTAGATACTTAAAGCAAATGGGAAAAATGACCCTCTGGAGATGCCTGTGTCTTGCAGTGGATAGCAGTGCAGCCTAAGCATCTGACTTTTAGCTAAGTGAAATTAAATTCATCCATACTACATAGAAACCAGTGTAAAAAATTCCCTGTATATGCCTACAATCCACAATTTTATTATTCATTGCAGCCAAGGGAGAGCTATCAAATACCCATGGGAAATGTAAGCCTCTGAGGCGATGGATTTGCAGGACTCAGTCCCAAAATGTGAGATAAAGGATAAGCACTGACAATGGGCTGAGCAGTGCTCTTCACCTTTCGCACAGCAGGCACTGGGACAGGCAGTGCTCCTCCAGTGGAAAATCCTTTGCAGTCCCCCATGAGGGTATCCCTACTCTCCTTACACAGGCTCCCCCTTTACGGCCAGTGAAGGCAGCTTGGGACTCGGGGTTGAATTCTCAGCTTGAGACAAATGTTTGGTGCCTCAGCACTCAGACAAAGCAAGGGAAAATATTCCCTGGCAGTCGTCTTGGTACAGGCTGATTTTAGTGAGAAACAGGCAGCTTTGATTTTAAGTGTCTGGGGTGAGAATAGAATCCTCATCTTGGTTTTTCTAATCCATAACAAAGGCTACAAAATATCTTTTATAGTACTAAGGATGGGTCCAGCCTATAGTGCACCTTCTGGATTGTGAGCCACGAACCTGAATAGAAGTCAGAGACATTTTGATTGCTGTGGCTCCTTCCACCTCCTCAGACACCTTTCTGTGCTGACAGAGTGTCCTCACTCTGCAAAAAAAGAACAACATCCTGTTTCCCAGAACTTCCCTGTTAAACCCATGCAGATTTATTAGTTGATACTGTAAAGGAACGGTTTCATTAGGCTCACAGCAGTGTCTCTAAAAAGATGAGTGTTTATAAATCCCTATTAATGCTTTTGTGAGATGTCAGCATGGGGAAGGGGGAGAAGACGGGGAAAAATGAGATGGGGCACCTGGTGGGGCAACTGGAAGATGAGTTGGTGGAAACGCCCACTGTTATGTTCCCTGAACTGCTGCCTGGGCTGACAGCCTAGGTACCACGGCAGCTCCTGCTGTCCTGTACCACTGAAACTAGACTCTGTATGCATCTTCCTTAATATTTCACCCAGACTGAACCTAGAGATGAGCTCCATGTGGCTAATTCTGGTTGCTGTTAAATCTCTTTACTTTGAACATGAATAAAGTCAGCCACCGAAGTTTTATCAGAAGCTGGGCTTGCAGCTGGCAACACCTCCCTGTGTTTCTATTACTAAAACACATCAACCAGGATTTATATCACAGCCATAATGTTTGTTTCAGTACACTTACATTTGTTACAGTATGTTTCAGGCAGAGAGCACATGAATTAGCTATTTCCAGTGACACTGACAGATGTACAAAACACAGACACCACACACGAAGCACAAACAAATCTAATCATGACTTTTTCTCCATTATAACTATTCATAGAAGAGGATGGATAGACTCCGCAGTACTGAAATAGCATCACTCAGCTTTGTTTAAGCCCTACTCACTGCAATAATAGCACTTGTTATAAATGTTCCTTCTCATGGTGCTTGATGAATTTGCTTCAAGCTGGCTTTTATTTTTGAACCCTGACTCAGAAAAGAAAGTTTCCAGAAACAGTCTGACTATTGAAACTGTTCAATTAGAAAACACCCAAAACCCCACAACAAAAAACAAACACCAGAAAGCTCCAGCAAAAAAATGCAACAAAAACAAAGTGATGGTCAAGTTTTATATTTTGTTGTAGTCAACGCCTAGAGATATTTTTACAAGATCACTTTTTTTTTCCCATCACATTTAATTTTATTCTGAAGGACAAGGGTAGAAAGAGAGAAGAGGTTTTCTAATTTATGTGAGTTGGGTGCCAATTCATCTATTTACTCATGTCCATGGCTGTATCCTGACCTGACACTGGACTAACCCACAAAAGCAGCTGCCTTTTTTTTTTTTTAATAAAATAATTTTAAAATATTTCACCCCGATAAAACCTTTTCTTCTAAATATTTCAGAGTCTGAAATTGTTTCCAACTTACTGTATTACAAAAAATGCAAGTCACTGTCAAAATTAAAACGGATTTGGACAGAAGAATCCCTGGAAATTCTCATTTCTGAAATGTAAAACCAGCAAATACTGACTCCATAACCTTCCTTAAAAAATGTGTGTCAAACGGCTTTTTGCTTTTAAAAAAAATGGTTTTCACTGGATTTAGATTTTTAAAGAACGGAAAATATTGATTATGTTATTCTTCCCTAACTCTTAATGGAGATGAAAACTTACCTGTTGAGCCCTGGATGAATGATTAGAGCCTATTAGAGTCACAGAGACCACATTTCAGAGTAAGGGATGTGAGGATGTTCCTGTGTTCAGCTCTGGTTTTTGGGGCACGTAGGGCAGAACCCATCACTCCCTGTTTTACTGGGAACAGTCACATGCACAGAATGCCAGGTTTAACTTATGCAAGCTGATCTGCATCAGACAGAGAGGAAACAGAATACAGCCATCTCCCACCTGACAATGCAAGACAATTTACATACATCCAGGGAATAAAGTTTAGAGATTATACAGGAGACTCTCCTGGAGGTTCTTTGGGTGTTCCAGAGACAACTCAGCAATACCCAAAATGCATTTTCCCAGATATCAAAGCAATGCCAAAATGTAAATATGGTTATCTTGGCAAATAATAATAATTAAGCATGAATCTTCACAAGCGAGTGGTTCTCTCTTAGCTATGTGTGCAAAAATAAAAGAATAATTCTGTTGTGAATGTATTCTTAAATTACACTTGTGTTAGTAAAAACATATAACCGTGGAGCTACTTTTCTGACTGAAAAATATTTTGCATTTCCTGATACCTCATGGATGTTTTTAGCTGTGACTGGTGGATTGGATGTAAATAATATAATGCTACAGGGAAGCTTCTCGATCAAGCCTTAAAATGAACAGATCATTCCTTGAGGAATAGAGAAAAAAAATCACTTGAAATTTTCCTTTGCCTTTTAAGGATGCACCACCTCACCAGCAACTCTGTTCCAACAATTATTTCAAATTGCAATGAAGGAGAAGAATCAAGCTAAACACATAAAATTAGATGCTTTCAGCCTAGATGCATCTTTTGTTTCTGGGAGATCTGAAGAAATCAGAAGTATTTGATTATTGAGCTCAAAGTCTGATTGGCACTTTCGTGGTGCACAGCTACAGCTTGAAGATTCAGAAACAGGAGCTGACTTTTGAGAAGTGAAAGTTAGTGAAAAACAAACTTGCAAAGAGCAACCAAAAAAACCCCAAAACCATGCAGAAAAAAACAAACCCTCCTGTGACAGATAACAGGCTGTGGCTAAACCCTGCTGAGCTCATTTTCAATTTTGCTTCATAGACCTTGATTCAGATTACAGCACTTCAGGAACCTTAGGAGGTATTGATTGGGGAAGTTTCTGGAAGCCACGAAGTTTGTCTCGGGCTCTTGAGAGGAAGAGAACTGAGTCAACGCAGAATCCTCACTGGAGGAATGGAATAATGCACGTGGAGTCAGCACGAGCAGCTGCTGCCTTGTTGCAGGCAGGAGCTGTGTGACAAGGAGGGAATTGTAGAAATGAAAGAAAGTATGGGAAGAAAGAACTAATGATGCAGATCATCGAGAGTATTATGCTGAAATCTTAGTAAGAAGGATGTGACTGTGCCAGTCGGTGTGTGGTTACTTCTCTTAGATTTCTCCCAGGCTCTGTCTTTGAAGGCTTCTTTAGACCTGAGTAGAGGCACTCATACCACTTGGCATTCCAATGAGAACCTGTTTTCTCTGGAAAACTTTCTTTAGAAAACTGTTTTCCAAACTGGAAAATTTCCACAACTTTTTTCACATCCATTGCAACAGTTAAATCAGTTTCCTTCATTGTTCAGAAGACTATCTTTTCAAACAGACAACCAAGATAGGCAAAGTAGAAAAAACTTAGGGCATAAACGTTTGGTTTGGATTCTTACAGATTTTGGCAGTGGTCAGGTTGGTTTTTAGCTAGTGATAGGACTTGAACCAGAACTTGAAGTCTGCCATAGTCTTCTGCCTCCTGTATGAAACCTTTGGAATATTAGGTGGTGGGGTCATATCTGGACTCTGAGATTTAAGTTTTAGTGAATTAATGTCTCTAGATAGAGACACGATCATGGAAAAGGGAGCTATGGTAGATTTCCTTTTAACTTGCAGGGTTTCCTGCCTCCTTACTGCATCTTTATAGCTTGCCTCAGTAAAGCTGCAAAAGCATTAATTTAGCAGCTCACCCTGCCCTCCCACTTGAGGCACCCTTGTTGCCCTGACTCTGACTGGGTACCTGAAACAGAGGGGAATACCCATGCCTGGTGACCCTCAGAAAGGATGCAGGGCATCAAGCACAGCCCTGGGGACTGTGTCTCATGAGTTTGTGTCTGATCTCTTCCTACTTAATGCAACTCACAAATGCAACTCGCAAATCTACATGTGTTAATACTTTAAAATTACATTTGGAGATGCCTCAGTGAATTCTAGTAGAAAAAAATGCAAATAAATGTAGATTTCTGTTATTATCAGCTTCATCAAAGCAAACAGGCAGCAGAAGGGCCATTATTAGACTTTGATAAGAGTGCGTATTGAATTATTTCCCTAGGGAATTCAGTAAAATTAATCTCATTCCATTTCCTTTTATACAATAATATCAATTGTTTCACACAGAAACACCTGCAAACAGTGTTGTCTGACCTCTTTATTAATTTATTTTATTTCTTGAAGGGGAAAAATGCAAGAACTGTTCTTTTTCAGTACTATATTGTAATTTCAAAATGTGAGAAAGAGTCTGGAAAAAAGGTATTCAGACAGAAGCTGAGGAAAATAGTGTCACAAATGAATAATCCTGAATTAATAAAGCAATGTCTCCGCAAAGAAAATGCTTTTGTGTCACAGATGAAGAAAAGACTGAAAAAAAGAGAATCAGGAAAAAGAAAATGCCGAAGAACAAGACTTTCTTTCCTGAGAACAAATAAAACGAGGGAATTTGCTATGAATAAGTAACTTCTACATCTTATAATATTCCAGTAGCATTTGGCAAGTAATCAAATATGGTTTCCTTTCCATTCAAAGGCATCATCAGAATTATTAGTTTCTGTAATACCTATGTATATATAAAGCTGAGACATGTTTATAACTCTATTTCAGTGCTGGAAAAACTCTTGAATAATACTGTACAAGGTCACCCAGGAAAAAAAATCATTCCTAGAAACAATCATATCCCTGATGTAAAAGAAATTCTGCATGCATTTTATAGCTGATATTAAGCTGATATTATCAGCTTTGTAGAAAATATCCTGGCAAAGGAATCTATTCTTACGGTGAATATTTGTCTCCACGTAGGGTTTGTGAGGAATTTCAGGGGACAATTTGCTGTGAGCAACAGTGATACACTGCAGCCCTCTGATAGTGATTTACCTTTCTGCTCCTGCCAGACTCATGGTCTAGTTGGTTGGCAGTTTTAGCAAACAGTACTTGGTCTGTGTTAAAATGATTAGCCATAATTGGTAATATAAACACCAGCAGTTGCATCTGAGAAAGGTGCAAAGGTTTGCAAAGTCTTTGCTTTATTAGATAGAGAAAATTATGGGAGACACTTGGGCCTGCAGAACAGAGAGCTGGAAAGACATCAGAGAGCCTAAAACTCTTCCACTTCCTAACCAAGAGGTATTTGATTCACAGTCAGAAGAAATTTATAACTCTATTTCACCTTAAGGATGGACTGTCTTACCTTTTCTGATTCCCAGTCTCCCTGGGAGACCAAAATCTGCTCCACTGCCCCAGACCATGAAGAGAGAAAAAGTTCCTCTAGTTTTGACTTACTCAAGACAGATTTATATCCATCTCTTTAGGACAGTATCTTCCTTAGCTCAAATATTCCTTCTTTTTTTTCTGAGACAGAGGTGATCTGTGAGTGCTCTTAGTACCATCAGAGAACATAGCAATGGGAAATGGTCACAAACCATGGCTGGAGAGGTTCAGGCTGGATGTTAGGAGAGAATTTCCTGAGTTTATTGGCAGTGACCACCAGGGAAGGTGTGGCATCCCCATCCTAACTATTTATAAGGTTTGTTTTTACAGAGCCATGGTTGACCTGAACTACTGATGCAGACAGTACTGACTCAAGCTGGGGCTGGACAAGTGGATCCCTGTCAATGCCTCCCAACAAATGAGTCTGTGGCTGCTCCCAGATGTTTAATTCAGCAAAATTATTCTACCTCCTCCTGGACTTTGTTCCACCAGATGAAACAAAATTAACTTAGTGTCTCTATCGTCTTTTACAACCCTCTTTTTCAGAACTCCTTCTGAATTTCTCTGCTCATTCCCATCTCCCTTCTACATCTGTAGTTCAATGTAAATGGTGTTTCTAGGATCCAGCTGGCAAAATCTGTGCATTTTTTCTAATGTCTTTTGCAGAGATATTAAATACTTTCTTCTGGAGGAATCTGTATATATCCAAATAAATATTTGCATTTTTCTTGGTCACATCACCCAAGTGGCCCTTGCTCAAACTATTGTTGAGTTTTTTATCTAAATATTACTTTTCCTCTGCCGTTTCCTAAAAAAGGATTCAAGAATAAATATGGCTTATTTTCGATAAGAATATTGACTATATTTTCTGGGAACAAGTACTTGAACTTTAATCATCTGATTTCAATTAATACAGACCTTAAAGCCATCTCATTCATATTAGTAATATTTGGATTTTCTTTAATTTTTTCCAGTGCCTCTAACTCTGTATTGCAGCAAATTTCATAAGCACAGCCTCTGTATGTTATGTTACATTTCTGAAGAAATATCAACCTGATGCCAGTTCTAGGGAATTCCAAAAATAACTTCCCTTCAGCTAAATATTTCTCATTTCAACACATGCCATTGTAATCTCCTCTCTAATCATGACTTGCCTTGTAGTTATTCTGCTAATAATGATTTTCTGCAGTGTGACTGCTATATTCCCAGGCTGCACCATATCAAACACAGCTCTGGAGTCTGCATAGGTTATTTCCCTTACCTGAAAGAAAATAATGGTTCCTTATCAACAGAGGAATTAAGCACTAATAAAGGACAGCAGTTTCCCATATTGAGAATTGAAACTATGGCTGTTCAAACACAGGAATAGGGTGTCATTTAAGATACCCTATGGTATCATGTCTGGTCACCAGCTACTGTTCTAGAATGTCACCGCTCTTCTGTGAGTCCTGTCTCATATCTGCCAAACCTACATGCCTGCACTGGATAGCCCAGGACACCTCAAACAGCGCTGTATGCATTCACCCAGAACACTAAACAGAACCATTACTCTCCTTGTAAACTACGTGCCTTTTACAGAGCAAATTCATGGGGGCATGTGGTGTTTGCTTCACTGGTTGTCCAATGATGTCCACACAATGGCAGTTCCTCTTGGGAAAGAGCTGGAACTCATTTGAAGATTAATAACTTTATCCTACATATCTAGGTGAGAAATGATGTCTGACCTTCCAGGACAGTCAATAAAAAGCCTGTTTTGGAGGCTGCAGAGCTGCTTATTCAGATAACCAGCCACTGCCTGCTTTAGAAGGACTGCAGCAGCTATTTAAACACCTTGCCCCAGTGTAGGCACCCCAGTGTGGATATATCTACTTAAATGCTTTGATCTAGCATAGATTCCCATCCTAAATTCCTGCTGCCTGCAAGTGAAGTGCTGGATGCCTGGATGTTTCCTTCCATTCCTGTGTGCCTTTTCACTCCCCAGCAGAACATTTGAACAGTTCAGTGCTTCCCTCCAGTGTGGTCTTAAGTGACTTGTTTGATGGAGCGTCCAGCTCAGGAGACTGTTGCATCCTCTAATGAATCTTGGTTAGACCCTTGCTCATAGTACCTAACTCACATTTTCGCTTTGATCAGTGTCAGTCCATTAAACCCATCCATCAGAGATCCCTATGCTCAGCTTTATGACTACTGGGAAATTATTAGAACATGATCATAACCAAATAGGCATGCCTGCTCCTCTGGGCAATGATATCATGGTCATTTTCTGGTCTGACACATCTTGCTTGTCAAAGAAAGAATTTAAAGGAAAGTAAATTAATTACAGTGTTGTCTTGTACGGTGAATTCATCAGTTTGTGGTGCTTTGGCTGATCACCTGCATTGCTCAGCTGCAGCCAACTAAATGAGACCTTTTACTGATGCAGCATTCTTAAAGTCATTTGGCCCATTGTTCATGATGTGCTTTTAAAAATTGTTATAGTAGATTAACTAACTAATGGTGGCTGGGCAGGAACATTCATCCTGGGTAGGTTATTGCAGAAGCTGAATTTTTGCTTCTGCTATTGGGAGCAGCTGGTTCTGGTCATGGTTGGTGAGAGAGGACTGGGTCATTGGGCAGATCCAGATTAGGAATGCCAGTGTGGCAAAGGTTTTGTAAATACAGAATGTAAATACAAATGTAACGACCTCAGAAAATGTGAGTGCTCTGTGGTATATAATGGCATGAAACATCCCACAGCCCCTAAAATTCATGGCATGGGGACTTCTGAACCAGAGCTGTCCTGGAAAATAGTCAGTAACTTTTTAAATTTATCATCTTGATTGATAGATGATAACGTAAAAAGCTTCTGTGCATTAGAAATTACTATAAAAAAATGTTTTTGAGGTATTTAAGTTTCAGAGAATAAATATGTTTCTTTCCTGGGGATATTTTGAAATATTTTACCTCTCCTCCCCTTTCACTTCCCTCCCTTCCATCTGCCAAGTAAACAGAAGTAGAGAAGAAAAAGGAGAAATTTAGAGTAATATTAAAATTTAGTCATATAAAGAGTATCTCAGCTTCAGAAAATTAACTTTTTTCCTCCATAAACCAGAACATAATTTACAGAGACAGGAGACAAAAAAAAGAATTAAGAAAAGCATACAAAATTAAACCAAGCCAAATCCAAAACATTTTAATGAGAAGTCTCTACTAAAAGAGGATAAAGACTAATTCAAGTATCTCTATACAATATAAATAATATTGCAGCATGTAAGAAGCAGCATAGTTAAGGCTGGTTGCGTATTGATGTCCACTGATATGTAATTCAGGCCTAATTTCCCATGGAATCATAATTTTTAGTCCTTTTAGTCTAGGCATGAATGATAAAACACTGAAGGATTAGATGAAAGCATTTATGAAACAGAGATCTCCTTTTCAAGCCTTTCTTTCCCACCCTCCTTTTAGACAGAGAGAAATAATTTCTCATCTGGGAAGGTGAAGATTTTTGAAGCATAGGAGAGAGTATCTATGCATCAGCCTTTCTGTCTGTCTGTCTGTCTG
>VZTI01003365.1:1873079-1948084 GCA_013397865.1 Struthidea cinerea | reverse complement strand
GGGGAGGGAGGAAGAAGGGAGATTAAATTCACTTGCTGCAAAATATGTACCAGCCAGACATAGAATACATTTTCTTTTCCTAGTCCTGCCACAAACCTTTGGCACACTGTGTATTTTATATACATATGAACAACATTTTTGATGTAGCAGCAGCAAGCAGCCATTCTTCAAATCAGTTTAGACTAGAAAGCCACTATTAAAATTGTTTTATAGCTAGCAGGCACCCCATATTGTTTGCAGAAGAGCAATTACTGTTACCCATATTTCTGGGGGGGAGGGTGAGGTTGTGTCTTTCCTGTAGCTTAACATTTTTGGTTCTGAGGTTCCCTTGTGGAACTGAGAGGTTTATTAATAAATAGTATGTATCATATTTGGAAGGCTGCTGATTTTGAGCTGAGCAAAGGAAAGCTTGTGGTGAGTTTCTGGCTTCCAGCCATAATTTTTTGAAGTGGCTTTGTAATTTCAAAATAGGCATGTGCTGTTCCCTTAACTGATTATTCTTAAGTTTTCAGCTTATCTGCTTCCAACAGATTCCTGAGATGTAGATAATTATTTGAATGGTCTGATAGGTGTCCCCTCCATGGGTAGTTGCCCCTGAAATCCCTGACATTCAGCAGGAAGAGAGCAACTTGCCTAAGCATCAGCCAGGATCAAAGGCATGACAGTTGCCCAGGGCTTTGTGTGCTTGTCCAAATGGAATTGGCTTGAGGTCTTCCAGGGCTCATCCCTCCTCTGAGGGGAAGGGGGACCTGCATATTGGTTTCTTTTAAAGCAGATGAAGTTTTATGAAACTGATTTATGTTAGTTGCATATACTGGGACCAGTTATAGCATGGCTAAATGATTAACAATTTAAAGTTGTCAACACAGTCTATTTTCAATGTTTGTCACTAAATTTCATTGGAATTCTGCCCCTGCCAAAGGAGATTGGACTTCAAACCAATTGATACTCACTTCATGTTGTTGCAAGCTGCTGAAGAAATCAGCAGAAGAAAATTTGTTTCCTTTACCATACACTGCAGTTACACCTTCAGTGATTATTTTCTTGATACAGTGATCCAAGCGTTTATTGACAAGTCTGCAAAATGTTGATGGCGTTGTGTTTTTCAGGAGACAATATTTCTAGGAACAGAATTTAGGGGCCAGCCAGTGGTTTAAATACCATTTTGGCTGGCAACATTATAAAAGCATTCTTTATTTTTAGAGACTTTTCAGCCCATACTGTGCAATATCAGATATGTTGGATGGAACGTAAGTGCTGCAGTAAGTATTGTATATTTAGTCCATAAAGCATACTATTGTGAAATTTTTTTGAGAACTCTTCTATATTTGCAAGGCATTATTCCCCTTAGACAGTGGTTGTGAAGGGTTTTTAAGCTTGGAAACCATTCTACAAATGTTGGTAAATTTTATTAGGGGATGGTGAGAATGTGAAGGCTGAAGCAGTAGGACTAAGACAGCCAGGGAGGGGAGGTAAAACTAGTGCTGCTTTCAGACCCCTGTGATATTTGTGCAAATATACACCCAACAGAACTGAAGTCATTTCTCCATTATCCTGGCTGTAATACTCTGTCCTGAGACTAAAATGAAGTCCTGTATTTCTTCTGTAGAATAGGCAAACTCAGGTGGAGAGCTATAAGTCAACAGATAGGTCTTTCTTGTGAGAAAATAAAGAATCAGTTTTTCCACCTATGGTTTGTTCTTGTGATGGCTGGTGCGTTTTAAGGAGTCCATCACATACTCTGGGAGCCGTGCTCCTGGAGTGGATATCTCCTGGTGCCTTTTTCAGGCAAGAGAAGACTCCAGAGTTGAGCTGAACAATGAACTGTTAGATACATCCCTGCAGAGCAATTATTTACCAATATGCTCAGTAAAACTGTATACAAAACTATTTTCTTTTCTTGTTTTATTCAGAGGTCCTTTTTCTGAGAGCAGTGTGATCTCACAAGCATGTTTTCAACTGTTGTTGCACTGTTGCTGCTGCTTGATCTCGATTTGCTTAGAAGTTACTTTCCTTAAGGAAGATGCCAGAGCTATGAAAGCTTAAATCCAAATTGCAACACACAGAGTAATAACTTTACAGCTGAATATAAATTGGTTGAGTTACAATGAACAATTGCTCCTCACTAGTAACAAATGAAGCTCCAAGACATAACACTGAGCATACTTTAAGAAGAAAAGGTCTTACTGTTGTTTTCATCCTTAAAGTTAGACCTATGGAGAAAACACTGGTGTTTTTCCCTGTGTTTGGCATGGTCAGCTGGCCATATGCTATTAGGAGAATGACAAAATGATTGCAGGCTGGGACGGAGGACTTCTCCACCATAAAATTGTGCCACTACATGCTAAGGTTAACTTTTATCACCCATAACACTTAATAAAAGGATTACAGGGATCTCAACAGAGAAGATTCTGCCTTTTTTATTGTCTTCAGAAGTGGCCTTGACTTATAAATAAGTAGTAATTAAGGATTCATAAGATATGATCGGATACAGTTTCATGGGTCTGTACACCAGAGTGAATATATATATGTATANTTTTTTTGTGTGAATATGTATATATAAATATATATATGTATATATATATATATATATAGTGTGTGCCGAGTGCAGCAGTAGGAAAGCTGTACAAACTGTGATAAGTAACAAGTAAACTGTGGGGGTTTTTTGCTTTGGTTTGTTCTTTGGGTTTTTTTTCACTGAAATCTATAGTGTTTTCTGACTGCTCAGAAGCTTATGCCTGGCATGTGTTATTGCTTAATTAAATCCTGTTGTGTGATTTGCAATACACGCAATCTGATCCTGGAAACAAATGGTCTTTCAAAATTATAATGTGTTCTCCATCCGTATTAAGTCTTTGGATTTTGTTGGAATGTGAGTATGGGCTGCTTTCACTCTCTTCAATTTCTCCTTGTAAAAATTAAAAAGTTGTTTTTAACTTTTAAATCTCATGCTATTGATAGATCCTCCCATCAGGTTGTCAGCTATTTGAAACCCTTAAAATCCCTGAACAAATTAAATTACAAATCTTTCTGTGACTGTTCATTTTCTAACAGGCTTCTGTTATCTTTCCATCTGTAACTTTATTAAGGGTGATTGCCCTGTAACTCCTTGCTTCTGGCTCCCCCTCTGGCTGAGCAGTCAAACTTTTAGAGGTACAAAAATATGTAACACCGTTCTGTTGAACCTTTTGAGGAGACATTGAAAAGCCATGACATTAAAGCAGAATACATAAATAGTTTCTGTTTTAATTAAAAAAAAAAAAAAGAGGGAGAATGCCCAAAAAACCCCCACCAAAAAAAAAACCAACAAAAGCAAAAAGAAACCCATACCCAAAAAACCCTCTTACTTAAGTGTCAATAATTGTAATGCCTTTAGTAGGAGTTTGAATGGGATTTAAAGACTTCTTAGTAATTTATTTGGCTCTCATGGGCCACTTCTAAGGCTACTAACAGTGAGGCTTGAGTGTATTTTGAATGCCTGCTAATATTGGAGAAACTAGGCTAGCTGATATATTTCACAAGCTATTTTACTCCATGTTTCTTAATTATGAACAGTTAGCTTGAGTGGGTGGTGTTTTTGACAACCTTCTGAAGAATATTGCAAAAAAGTCACTGCAAAGCCTCTGTTAGAATGTGATATAGACTACAGGGATGTGACATCTCTTTTGTGTTGTTTGTTACTGAATATCTCAGCCGTCGCTAACTGATCCTGTTTTTCACGGTGCGGGCAACTTTGATGTGGTCTTTGTCATATTAAAAAAAAGTACAGAATTTAATACAAAAGCTGTAGGATAGCTGAAAAAAAAACCCTTAGTGACTCCAAAGCCCGAAGTGTCTGAACTGCTTTTGAAATATTTTTTCATGTTTGTCAGAATTTCTCTGGCGTGGGCTCTGATCGCTCTAAAAATTCAGGTGGCATTATCCTTACATCCTAGCCCTGCAAATAAAATTGTCTGTAACTATTCATTTGAGTAGTCCCAGCAGAATTACAGCAATTTGGCTGAACTTTGTTTGCATGCAAGGATAAGACCAAGGAGGCTGAAGATGTTTCTAGTCATGTTGAAGGGAATTTTTTATGGACTGAGAAATGGATTCTGAAAGGGTAAACCTCCTTTTAGGATCCTGTCAGGGTTGTCTGAATGACAGCCTGGATAAAGAAGAATAAAATATGGACATGCTTAACAAGAGAAAAGAAGAAAGGGTAGATACTAGTAGTTAGCTCCTAATCTGTTTTTCATGCTTCAGCATTAGCTTTTTGTTCTGTTCCTTGGCCACCCCTACATGCCAAACTGACAAGTTTATTCAAGGTTCTGCTTTGCACATGAAATGATGACTGAAGTTACCTAAAATGGTGACTAACCAGTATAGTCTTCCACCAGACATGTATTTTGTGATGCTACTTTCTTAAAGTACCCTAACAATCTTTATGACAGTGGGCTGTATTTGAGAGACAGGACAGTCTGCCTCAGAGGGTCAGGAGCAGCCCACGGGAATTTTCCCTTGCATTTTCTCCTGTGCTACTACTACCAGAGGTCAGAACATGTCTACTGAGGTTTTCATGGGAAAAGGAGATTAAGGGGGTTTTCTGAGCTTGCCAATATTTTCATGGTATTCATTTCATTACATTTTCATGGTATTTCACTATTGTCTTTAAACCCTCTAAGGGATAAAATAAACCTTTGAAAGTATAAAACATGAGAAGTACGATATTATGCCTAGCTTGTCAGAAGTGAATATTAGAGCATGCTTCCTTCTTTCCCCTCTGCCCCAAATCACATGGCCTGTTGGTGCTTTAAAATGTCTTTTGAGCTTTTATTCCTAAATTGGTTGAAGTAGCCGAGGTGAATTTGAGGTATCAATATCAGGCTTTGCAGGGACCGTACTGAGTGTGGGGTTGGGAGGGAAACTCCCCTCTGGTCTGTTCAGTGCGTCCAGAATCCATTCCACAGTGCCCCTTGCCCTTTCCGCTGGATATTTGGAAAAGCTCTGCTGCGGGCTACTGCCAGGTGCAAGGTGAAACCACGCCTCCCTGCTTCATAGTGCCCTTGGCTTTTTTGTAGTTCTGGAGCCTGCTTCTCAGATCCAGCTGGTTAACAGGCTAATGATTCTGTGGAGTGAGTCAGGAGAGTGAGCAAGCTGCTTCTGTTGTGGCAAAAGGGGAGGAAATGAGACCCAAGGGAAGGCTGAGCTTCCTGTGCTGGAGTCATGCCTGGCTTGGGTTACACGTTACAGTTTAACAGTCCTGTAGATCAGGCTTAAGGTTCAGCAGGCTTGGTAGTTTCTGGTCCAGGAGAGTTTAAAAACAGAATGAATTTTCTTGTTATGGGGGTTGGATAATCCATAAAGGATAGAATTATAGTTTTCCAGAAACCTAAACTACCTTTTTAATATGTACAGTTGCTACTGAGTATGCCATTTGGGTGAATTCAGATACCACCGGGCACAGAAAAATACATTATACAAAGGATTTTAATGTTATGTTTTACATCTACTTTTCTGATTTGTCTGCTAAAAGAGCAAAAAGAATAAGAGGGAAAGAAATACAAAACTTAATGAATATTTAGGTTATTTAACCTATTTTGTTGATTGACTGCTGAGAATATTCTCGGTCTTAATCAGAGATCTGTAATTTGATTGCCTCTTCCCTCCTGCACTTTGCTGTCTTGGAATACAGTTTATGGTCATGCTTTGGACTGTAGTGGCAAACAGGTCCACAGGGAGGAATCAGGCATAGTCTTTGTTCAGAAGTGTTGATGTTTTTCATTATGATTACTGCAACTTGAAAAGATCAGAGATGGGATAGGCTCTCCTTTTTTCCTCTCATTATCCCTTGCAAAATACAGCCTTTCCACAGCAGAAGCCTATGTCCTCCTATTTTGTTAAGTTCATAACATTTGGGGAGCAACTAAATAATTTTGTAATGTCTAGCATTCTTTCTTTTTCCTTCCTTTACAGTAAATTAGAGTTTTCTGCATGGCTGTGTATAAGTAACCTCTGCTAGTTATGTATGGCAGCTCAGACCACCACAAAGCCCAGCTTTGGCCAAAGCTTCTGTGGTCTGTTGCTGTTGGCCAACAGAGATTTCCAATCTCCTTAGTCTCTGAAATACCTATGTCTTGCCTCACTATCACACCTAGGGCTGGTGACTCTGCTAGTTTTGTGTCACCTGAGCCTCAGGTTTACATTTTAAGTTATTTTATCGGTATCTTCTGACTTGGACTCTTCAGGGAAATCAGAAACCAAGACTGGGGTTACTTTAGGGAGAATGAGCTGTCACATACAGGCAGCCGGTGCAAAGCAGAGCTTATGGCTGCGAGTAGTATTTGGGCTATCCTGACCCCTATGTAGTATGTGGAGGTACGAGTCCTGAGCTGTCCTGCAAGGAAAGGGCACGATGGATCTCTGTTCTCAGAAATCAGGAAGAAATGCTGCCAGGTTGTCAGCACAACCCCAATGCCCCTCTGCAGAATACAGGCACCTGCAAGTCATCTGCTTTGCCAAAGGGATGCACTTGCTGAGTGAGCTGCAGAGCTGTATTCACCATGACTAAAGCTATTAGTTAAGCCAAAATTTTGGGGCGGGGCGGGGTGGAAATTAGAGCACTGAACTCACTGAGAGAGAAGAGAAAGGGTAAGGCTGGATCCAAGGCACAGTATGTGCCCCTACTGACTGCAATGTATTTCAGGGTAACTTAAGCATTCCCAAACCTTGAGGCTCCCTATAAGTATTGACTGTTAAGTAGAGGGAAGTTCTTAAGCTTCATAGTAAAGGTGACTATAACATGCTAAAATGAATGTTTTGCTAAAGCATGATTAAGTAATATACATACTTAAGTGTAATTCAGGGATTTATTTCCAACTTCCTAATCAGGTTCTACCTGCCGTGCACACATGCAAGTCATTGAGTCAAATCTTGCAGAAACGTGTGTAAACCTGGACAAGTTTTAAACTAACCATCTTAAGTTACTGGTAGGAGTATTGCTAAGGGAGCAGAGAGCACTGCAAAAGCCCAAAAACCTACCTAGGTACCTGAACAAGCTGAGAGAGACCCTGCCTGCTCTGAGATCAGTACTGCCTCATCTCTGGTCCTACATAGGTGCCTGTGCTGCTGACATAAAAACAGGATGTAGCCAAGCAGCATCACATGGTTTACTGTGGCATGGATGTCTTCTGAGCTTTCAAATAAAAATGAGTTCTCATCAATGCTTTATATGAAAACTAATTAGATAACCTAAGACCCTGAAAGAAATTTCACAACCTTATCTTTTATCCACAACTTCGAATTCTGGAAGTGTCTCTTCTATAATACAAATATTTTGCTTTCCAATACCAATATTATCTTGGTATTTTTTGCTGGTTTAATTTTTTTTCCATATTTATTGTTTGGCCTTTGAATCTTGTAACTGGCTGTTCTTATTGTAGTGATTTTAATGTTAGAACAGGTATTTTTAAATATCATCAATACCTTTCCAATAAATTATGTTTAATCTGAAGTGGGGAGTTGATGAGGGGAATAAAAATTGTGAATATATGATAAAAAAGAATTGGTTCAGAGCTGAGAGTCTGAAAACCAAATCTTTCAGTGACCTCCTGGTGTGTTTGCTCATTTTTATGCAAGAGTTAAAATTTGGTTTGGATGGAAGGAATGTAGAAGCTATGTCTCAAAAGTTAACAATGGTACTGACCTGAAGTAAATGATTTGCTAATTATAACAAACCAGGGAGAATGTTTCCACTGTGCCCCTGTGGCGTATGTTTTTTAGGCTGTTCATTTATATTGGAAAAATGTTCATATTTGAAGCGACTGTGCACTGTGTGTAGTTTGCAAACAAGATATGAAACTAAGAAAAAAAATGCTCAAGAAAGAACATTAAAGTATTAATTCTGCAACTTGTCACTGCCTCAGTACACATTTGCAAATGGAGCAGTAAAGAAGCACTCGTTTTCTGAGAGTTTGCCCATATGTAGCGAGCCCAAACGAACAAATTAAATGGAACAGAATTACAGCCAACACTAATTTGCGCTCTGGCTCACTTACCATATAATTTTTTCCTGAAATGTATTCCTATTTTCAAAATGGTTTGAGTATCAAAATGCTTTAGAATATTTGCTAATATGCTCTGAATTGCCACGGTGAACAACATTCACTAATGTTTATTCCAAGTAGTTATGCACTTTTTTTCCCCCTTTTTAACTCGTTTGCTTCCAGTGTTAGGAAATTTAAAAATTATCTCTTCTCTGTTGCAGAATATCATCCATTTTCCTCTCAAATAGCATAAGGTTCTTCTCTGATAGACCCGATACATGTCTGAAGGGAAAAAAATTGGTCCTTGCTGTAAATAAGTTAGAAGAAAAAGTTAAAACAGGAGACTGACAGAAACAAATCTCAAGGAAACATGGGGCATTGTTGGCTTAGGCACTTCACATTAATGGGTTTGTTTTGTTGTTTTGGTTTTTTGGGTTTTTTTGGTTTGGTTTGGTTTTTTGGGGGTTTTTTGAGGCATTGTTATCAGGAGAGATAAGGTAAGGAATAAGGAGGAAAGGAAACTGGCCCAGACCCAGCAGAAGAAGGCACCCAGGAACTTGGGTAACACTATTACCTGCTTCACAGCTGTGGCCCCATCAGAGATGGACGTGTTACATGAAAGACAGTGAATAACAACCTTGAATATGGATGTGAGTAGAAATAAATAAGCATTTATTCAAGCAAGAGTGGGATGAAGTCTTTTTGTTAGCTTGAAGGAAACTCCTTTCAAAAATTTCCTTTCTGCTTCTGACCACTCTTTGTTAACCCAACAGCTGAAGAAGAAAGCTCCCTACCTTCTGCTTTATGTTCACCTAAAAATATAATGTGTACCATGGAAGTTCACTTTACTGGGGAACTCCAAGGCACATTTTAGTAAATGTAACATTTATATACTCTTCTAGATATTTATATTCATAACTCTGGCTGCATTTTGTTTTGCTTGCATGGATAACAGTTGTGATGGATTTGTTCACCCTAGATGATATTTATTCCTTTTACTTCATTACACGTAATCCACCTGTGCTAGATCTTGAGGTCTGTGTACACTTTATACTCTACTGGAGAGCTTATCAGCTTCTCTGCAGGCAGCTCAATTTGAATTTTAAAACTGAAAATGAATGAATTTGTGCTGCTTCTTCAGCTTCTCACAGAGATACCCTTACACCCTCCTAGTGGTGTGATAACTGGAGGATATCAAGCTTGCAGGGTGTTGTTGATTTTGGCTGAAGGGTTTATGATTTCATTCTGATCAGAAGCTACTTCTACTATTATTATTTCTGCACTTCTCCACCTCTTTCGCCTTATGAGAATGTCTGAGATTTGTTGGCTAGGATAAAGACATCAGGGAGAAAAAGAGCAACTGGTATTTTTTATTTTAAATAGACTCAAAGTTCAGGCCCAAGTGTATAAATAATGTTCATGTAAATGATTCAACTTCATCATCCTGTAGGACAAATTGTTAACTCACACATGGATTTCAAGGCAGGTTTAAGAAGTTGATGAATATCATTGAAATGCCTATTGATACCTGAGTTACTGAACCTTCTTTATGATGCACACCTAAAGTCTTGATAACGGCAGATTTTTTAAATTGAGTCTATTTCAATTTATGAATGCATTAATTTCTTTTAACTTGTCAGTGTACCACAATACACTCAAGCTAATAATCATCAAAACATGGACTCGTAGAATGGTTTGTGTGGGAAGGGACCTTAAAGATCACCTGCCATGGGCAGGGACACCTTCCACTAGACCAGGTTGCTTGGGGCCCCATCCAAGGCTTGGGGCCTTGAACGCTTCCAGGGGTGGGACACCCACAGCTTGTCTGGGCGACCTGTGCTAGTGCCTCACCATCCTCATAGGAAAGAATTTCTTCCTGGCATCTAATCTAAACCCACTCTCTTTCAGTTTAAAGTTGTTATCCCTTGTTCTATCACTATTCTCCACCCAGCCTGTATTTCTGCTTAGAATTGTCCTGATCCAGGTGCAGGACCCTGCACTTGGCCATCCTGAACTTCATGAGGTTCGCACAGCCCACCTCTCAAGCCTGTGAATCCCTTCCCTCCAGTGTGTTGTCTACATCACTCAGGTTGCTGTTGGCAGCAAAATTTTTGAGCGAGTGCTCAATCCCACTGTCCATATCACCAATAAAGATGTTAAACAACACTGGTCCCAACACCAACCCCTGAGGAACGCCATGAGTCACTGGGGTCTACTTGGATATCAAGCCCTTGATCCCAACTCTTTAAGTGCAGCTGTCCAGCCAATTCCTTGTCCACCAAGTGGTTCACACATCTGATTTGGAAATCAACCGATCAATTCTGTAATATGATTCTGTGATTCGTCAGGTTGCTCAGAGCTCCACCCGACCAGAACTTTAAGACTTCCAGGGCTGGGGCCTCTACAGTTTCTCTGGGGAACTTGTGCCAATGTCTCACCACGCTTTCAATATCAAAAGAAGTATTTTCAAACTTTTGTTCCTCATGTGGACTAGAGGATGCCTTTCTTCCTACAAACATTGTGAGTCATATAAAGCAGGATGATGTTGAAGTAGAAAATTTTCTTTGGCCCCTTCTTTTGATTTCCCTTGTCATAAAATACACTTTTATCATCTCTCTTTAAGAGTCACTTTGTAAAACAATGGGCAGAGAGAAGCAGGGAGAATATATACAATGAAAATGAAGTGTGTGTAGTTATCATCCTGCTCTTTTAATGGGGAATTGATGAAATACAGAGGTAGAGATAATTGCTTCTTCATTTAAGCAGAAATAAATTTTATCTTCAAATATGCTGTCCTGTATGTTTTAACACTGCAAAATTCATGGCTTCGTATTTCCAATATCCTCAAACAGCATATCCTTTGTTTTGAAATATATTTTTGTTTTTGTATTACCTATATTTTTTTCTTAAAACATCTAAAGCTCTATTGAATACAGATCTGACTATGACCTAAGGTATTTTTCATGGAGTATTACTTTACTGTGTTTTTATTGGAATTAATGGAATTAATGCTAGTTGTACTTGCTGGAAAGGCAGAAGGCATTTCTTGACAATTATTAGAAATTCTAACACACTGCTTTTGTTTCTTGAACCCAGATTTTATCTGTTATGGATGTAGCCTTGGGTTTTCCATCTAAATTTTGTATGTTTTCCTTCTTTTTCATTGTAGTGCTCAAATGATGTCTC
This sequence comes from Struthidea cinerea, assembly GCA_013397865.1. Classification (NCBI taxonomy): domain Eukaryota; kingdom Metazoa; phylum Chordata; class Aves; order Passeriformes; family Corcoracidae; genus Struthidea; species Struthidea cinerea. The sequence continues at coordinate 1,936,874 of VZTI01003365.1, read as the reverse complement.
TTTCAGTGATTTAAAATGGTTTACAGTCATGGATACACTTACATATGATACCAGTGATGTTCTTCCTTTTTTTGGTATGTCAAGATGAAAGCCAATGCTATTAATGAAATGTTAACCCATTTGATGGTGCCCTTTTAAATTTTACTTCTTGAAAGTTTATGTATATTTCTTGTTGTTTTACCACTGGTCCTAGTAACGTGTTCGAAGGTGTGGTTGGATTTATTTATTTTCCTTCACGTTTGAAACCCATACCATTCTATTTGAGGTGCAAGGAAGAGCTATCTTGTTCTAGGTTTTTCTTTTTCAATGCAGAAAATAAAAAGACAAAAAATCATAGTATAGCGATCAGCTGGATCATATTCGTGTTAATATCTGAAAGAATCTATGTGTATGGCATCTGTTTCATCTTAGCTGGCTAGGGATTTGGAGCAATCTGCAGTGAGTGAAGGAACTTCATTAGCCATTTGGTGCACCAGTACTGAGTTAAGTGATAGAATACCTTCTCTTCTGTACAGTGTAATTTTGTTGAGGAGATAAATTGCAGGGTGCATTTTGTCGTGTTGTGTTTTCATGTTAGTTGATTGTAATTATTGTTCATGGGGTTACTGAAGTTAATTTCTATATGGGAGAGATATGTAATTTTCCTAGCTATATGATGCAAAACATGTTCAACTGTCACTAATATATTTAAGTTTCATTAGAGTGAATTGTTTATCCTGATTAGACAGAATTGTAGCGTGCCTGAAAGAAAAGTAGAGCGGTTATAGAATTTGCTTACAGTTATGCACTCTGCATGTAAACATGTTTATAAAAGGAAACACTTTCCAAAGTGAGTTAAACAAGTTAAGTGGGCAGAATTGTGACTTTCCCAGCTGTCCACAGCGATGGTGTGACTTCATTGATACTTTCTTTTCCCTTCTATTTTCATTTTGGCTCCTGGCTGCTAGTTGCTTCCCATGCTTTACATTAGTAGGAAGAAAACGTATAAGGTCTTAATTTCTGAGCCCTGTGACTCACACTTTCTAACAAATCTGTAGAATTTGAGGAATAAATTGCACAGCTGTTTGTGAAATAAATTGGATGTGACACAAGCTGCAGGTAAGATGTCTTGGAGGTTTTTTTCTAGACTGAAATCTAAAATACTTGTGGCCTTCAAGAAAAAATCAAAAGCACCTTTTTGGGAATACAACGCTTTTGAGAGAATGAACTTAAAATCAGTAAACCCAAGTCAGGTAGGCCAGTGCTAGATGGCAGCTGCAGGCAGGTGTGTAGCATTTGCACAGGCACGACATTCAAGAATCCTGATCAGAGGTTATCTACCCTCTGACCTGCTGCAGAACACTGTGCATAAGTGAAGGGCCAGGCTGATTTCTACTTTTCCCGATGCACTCGTGTTTATCCCCTGAAGAGACAACATGTTTTCTCTTAGGAAAGCAAACATACTTAGATGGCAGGTATTTGAATATAAAGGGTCTCATTTTGGAACATATATTGAAATCTGTCCTACATTAGACTTTTTTAGATGCCTAACATTCACCTAAATGTTATAGACTGCCTTGTGATGAGTCAGTTTTTTGTTGAAAGAGATCTTTCTGCCCGGTGAGAAGAAAGCTAATAAAGGAAACACTGTTTCTCTCTCTGTGTTGTCACGTTTTCACTAAAAAGAGCTGTACTTGTATCATTCTGTTACAAGACCTTTGAAGGCTGCATTTCACCTTCTCAAAGTGTAGCACAGCTGTATAGTTTGTTGATATTTTCTGTCAAGAGGGAAAGCTCCACAGGCACTTCAAAGGTTGCATGCTACACTTGCCTCTTAAACAGCAGGGAGAGGGAGGGGGTCAAATCTTGCCATCTTTCTTATGACCTGTTGCTTAATATCCCCGTATCTTAGCTCTGTGTTATTTTAGTAATAATGCAGTTTGTTGGCTGATTGGTGGAAGTCCAAGGTGAAAAATTAAATAGCTCCTTTAAAAAAACAAACAAACCCAAAATAAACAAACAAACAAAAACAAAAACAAACAAACAAAAAAAAAACACAAAAAACCCTGCCTTTTTTTTCTCAAGAATGTTGAGGTAATGAATGGCAAGTTCACTCTGGTCAGAATAATTACAAATACTATTTGTACATATTCATTATTACAGTAATGACACGTGGGCAAGGACTTTGTTCATAAGATGGAGAGCGGCAAAGACCTTTTTTGCGCAGTCAGAATTCCGTAAATACCAGCGCCCAACTAGATATAACATCATATAAACAGGAAAGATGTTCACCACAGTGTCTCCCAATCACCTGGGGTATTACACAGATTTTACCTGTTATGGTAATAGGCAAACAATAAGGCCACAACGTACAATTAACACTTCTCATGGGCCCAGTCTGTCCATAAACACACAATCCCCTCTCAGTCCATCCCCAGTGACCTGGATGCACTCCCAGGGTCACCTCCAGGCCCAGGAAAGAGGCCCTCTCTCTGATCCTCAGGGCCTATCTCTCTACCAGCACCCAGTGCACTCCAACAATTATCCCTGGACTCCTTATACTTGCACTGTATATATCAACAAGAGGCTTTTCAGGCATTTCACTGCACGTTCTTTTCGTGTTGACTCCCCATCATGGAGTCCACATCTAGACTTGTTTCTTCTTCATTAGTCATAAATCGGTCTGGTGTCAAATATTAACTTCCAGGAAAACCACATTTTTAGAGTGTAACCAATAGGTGAACATAAACATTAACCTGCATTCCTCTCTGTCTTCCCTTACCCATATCCAAAACCATGCAGTCTTGATTTTGAAAGCTACAGTTTAAGACCATCAGATGTTAAACCTCTGTCACAAAATTCAGTTACTTTCATGCATATTTCTTATGCATACACTGTATAGGAATTTTTAATCACAAAACAGTACCTAAGGGATTACATTGTGTTTCCTGCCTTTTTTTTTTTTTTTTTTTTTAATCTCTCAGTAACTGGAAGCTCTTCAGCTACAGCTTCCATGAGATGGAAATGCAATTGCTATGATCTATTACAGAGGTCACTGTTGGAAGAAGATTTCTGGAGAAAACGAGTGAATTTCAATTTCTGATTAATTCATTTTGTGCATCTAAATGTCTCTCCACCCTGTCCAGGCTCAGAGCATAATGCATACCTAATCTGCCAAAGTTTTCTATTGAACTCCATTATGTCAGATTTCCTTTCAAAGCACCACCATTAGTGGTTCATGTTTAGTTACCAAAGCAAGGAGTTACTCCTGTCATGCGCATCTTGGATTTGGAAAACTGCCACAATTACAAACACTTGTTTCCCGGTGCTTGACAGAATGCCAGAATTAGAACTGCTTTTAATTATACAAAGGCGGCTGTAATTGCCTCATCCTTTGCATGGCATATCCATTGTATATTCTACTTTCAAGTATCACAGACTTTCTCCAAAGAGGAGGAGGTCTTACTCATCATTGTATTTCCTAATTTATCTATGCAGAATAGCAATCTGTCCTTCCCTCTGAGCAAAGATCTAATGGAGAATGACTGACATGAAAGTTCCCATTTTTGCAAGATTTCCTGGCTCTTCTAAAATATGCCACAAACTTTCTTAGGAATTTAAAGCCATGATATATTTGTCCAGTGAGAACAGTATATTTTATGATGAATTTCCTCTGCTGTTTCAGTATTTTTAGGACTGAATCCCCAAAAATGTAGCTTGAGTGAGTAAGATTCTACTGAGATCCATTTTAGTGAAAAGTATAAATGGATTTATTTATGCAAGTTTGAAAGAAGCTGATAACTGGAAGTTACTTTAGCATCTATTCTTAAACACTGCTTCAACCCACAGTCCTGTGAAAAACACAGATTTACGAATCTGTGAGATTATATAAGAGGACAAATATTCATAAATACCTTTTTATTTCTTAAGCATATATTCTCACACTTCTGAATTTCTTCCATCCCCTTGCTTGCAGTTTATTCTGACACTAAATTAAGTAACTTGTAGAGTAATCCATTCTGCACTTTCTTAAATGGTGATATTGGAAAGAACCTTCCCACTGATCAGTTTATACTCTGAAAGAGAAGTGTTCTAGACTATGATGTGAGTTAGTTAGAAATGGATCCTTAGTGGCAATGAAAAACAGACAAAAAAAGTTCCCATCCTAAATATACTCTAGAAACCTATTGCGTAAAATTAAGTTAAAAACTTCACTGTGATGAAAAATAAGTACTGGATTGTTGCAAATTCTTACAGTGCAGTTGGAGTCATGCTATATATTCAGGATTGGCATGACAATTTTCTGGATGTGGAGTTATCTGATGACATTCAGTAAAAACTCTTACACATAAAAATATATGAAGAAATACTTCATTGGTTCCCTTGAGTGGTGGGTTTTTTCCTCCTTTTCGAGTGTGAACTTTATTAACGTGTTTGACTAACGCGTCTTATATCAGAAAACATAAATACCAAAGGGAAGAGAGGTGTGGACAAAAGCGGTGTAAGAGATTCTAAAAAAAAATGCCGATTTTTCCTAGCATTTCAGTCTTTAATAAAAGATAATGAAATTTAATTTATGATTGCTTTTGGTAGTATCCATGCCCAAAATGCCCATAAATCTTGTTAGAACTAGATAAAACTCAATTTTATAAATGGAAATGGTTTCCTTAACAAGATTAAGAGTAAAACTGTGGAGGAGCAGGTCTGTGGGATTTGCTGTGTTTACCAAGCTGGCTGCCACTAACCATTAGTTACAGAACTGTTTATTGCTTGCCCTGTTCTCAGTTGCCAGGAGTTTTAGTTGTCTTTTGCATGGGAAAAAAGTGTCAGCCAGAAGACTTTGAAGATTTCTGGATGCAAGGACTAAGTGCTGTATGTTTGTTTGCATCAAAAATACGGAAGCAATATGATATCCCTAAGCTTTGGAGCACGGACTTGACTCTTCACAAGGAATTTCTGCCAAGGGAGGAGTGGCTTTTTCTATTCCTGTGAGAATCCCGCTGGAGTTGTAAGCCTTTGAAAAAATCACATCTCAGCAGAGACTTGTTAAGGTTTCAAAGACTAACCCCCCATAGATTCTGACTATATTAGAACACGACTGACCAGTGCTGTTAGAGGTTGAGAACATCTCTACTGCTGTTGTTCTGGACTGCTAAAAGTAGTTTCCATCTAGACAACAGACCAGAGTAGGACACAAGTGTGTGTCCCTGTGCTCTTCGTAGTCTGGTAATTTCTTGGCGTCACAGGAAGGGAGTGAAAAAAAGGAGAGAGGTGGACCTGCAAAATGGGAAAAAACCTTGGCAGAAAGTCTGTGTGAGAGAACAGAGACAGAAGGTCAGTTCAACTGAGTGTAGGTTGAGTAGGAGCTGGAAAGCAGCAACACTGAGGAGATAAGGACTGAGGCTGGAAATAGCTGGCCAGAAGTCAAGGGAGCAGGGTCTACTAGGAGAAAAAGGGCTTCTAGAGCTGGGGCAGACAGCAAAGATGGGACTTGAAAGGGGAAGCTTGTGGGATGACTAGTGCCACAAAAACCAGCATATCTGCCATAAGAGGAGAGACTGAGAGAGCTGGCACTGTTTAGTCTGGAGAAGATTTAGAGGGAAATTATCCATATGCACAAATACCTGTTGAAAGCAGAAGAGGCAGTGGGCACAACTGAAATATGTGAAATACAAAAGAAGAAACTTTACTGAGAAGGTGGTCGAACATTGGATAAGGTTGCCCAGGGGACTCTGGAATTGCCCTCAATGGAAATATTCAGTATCTGACTGGACTGTGCCCTCAGGAGCCTGCTGTATTTGCTGACCCCACATTAGCCAGAGAGATTGGTCCAGACAATCTCCAGAGGTGCCTTCTAATCTGAGCTGTTGTGTGATTCTGTGACAAAAGAGTCTGTATGTGAGAAGTAATATTGGCAAGGGGAGTTAAGTAAGTGGAAAATTACGTGTGGGTCATGGGTATCCTACAGGATAGATAAGAAAAGATCAGATTTAGAGAAAGCTGAGAAGTGAGCCTGAAATGTAGTCTGCATCTCACTATTTTTTAAATGCCAGCATAAAGCTGCAGAACTGACAACAAAGTCATCCCTGCAAAATGATGTTCCATGTCACTAAGTTGTCAATCCCTCCCTGCTGCCCCATTGCCTCAAAGCTGCAGTTGTCTCCGCTGGGGACTTGAAAGCTCAAAAGCTATTGATGATTCTGGTAGATATCTGCATAATAGCACAAAATGTTCTGTGAAAGAAAAGTTACACACAGGTGTCAAAGTCAAGCCTTCATTAGTTAGGAAGTGCCAGATTTTGATTGCCAGTGCAGTCTCTTATTTGTTCTTCTTCAGGGTGCGTGCCGAGACAATGTGCAATTTTCTCATTAGCAGTAATCTTTAGCTCATTCAGTGAAGAGGATGATTGTGCTCTGGGGTGTCTCGTAAAGAATCAGGGGTTTTATAAAGGGATTTCTTGGCAGTAAGACCCTTACTGGATTTCTAGAAAGTTGAAACTCATTGTCAAACAAGGTAAAAGACTTCAGGAAGAAAAAGAAACCTTTTTTTGATGAAAGAAATTGAGCTCCACTCTCAAAAACCTGGATTCTCATGAAATTTTTGAGCAATTCTAGGTAGGCCTTATTAAACCTACTCTTTCACAAATGGCTATTGATAGAATTTAATCTGGGCCCCTGCACTGGGGTCCTGGAGAACAACCCACAGAACTGCTCATTTTTTTCAGCTACAACTGGATTCATTGGTAATTTCACCCTGCAAAATATTTAGGAATAGAAGCACTGTTGTATTTGTGACAGGCAAGGATATAAGAAGGTAGCTGTATGGGGGAAAATTATATAATTTATTGGACCCAGCGGTACACCTGAAAAATAAGCAAGCAAACTTTAGGGCATATGGGCTCGTGCTGAGAATGAATGACTCTGTTTGCTGAACAGTCCCTGGACTGTGTGCGCAGCTTGCCAGGCTGGGTAAGAAGCAGAGCTCAGCCTGTGTGAGGGGTGAGGGGGCCTCTGCTAGGGAAAAGGGAGTTTTTGACTGAGAAAATTAACAATATTTGCTTTAGTCTGTTTAATACACTATTGGTATGGTTAGTTATGTGCCTGTGTTGTGGTTAAGTTTTGTGCCTGTGTGACTGGAAAATGTGAAAATAATGCATAGTTATCTGCTTTGGCATATGGAAATAAATAATAAGCAATAAGAAGTTTAGCATAAAATTCAGCTATTAATTACTAAGATGTCTAAGCAGAGAATGCAGTTCAATTCGAAGTTTGATAACTTTGCCTGAATTCATTTACGGTTTTATGGTTTTTAACAAAATGAAATATTCCTATGGTGATTGGTAATGAAAACTTGTGTGCTATCACTTGATCTGCTTGTGTGTACTGTAAGTGTATTTAAGTAGATTCTTTGGCTCTACCGATGCCACACTGATTTTTGCCAATTTCTTCCCTGAATCTCCGGGTTTGGACTAGTTTTCTTTTTTCTCCTTTTGAATCATAACTCAGCCCATTACCTTTTTCTCTTTCTCAGCTGCCTCTGAGCATTCATAGTCCTTGGCAGAGTGCCCAGCAGTGCTTGTCCTCACCAAATACTATTCACATGCTTTTAAAGTGACATTTGATTGAGAAAAAGGGAAAACTAGTATCAAAATAAATGGCAAGGTCAATGCAGGCATAGCCAGAACATTAGGTCTTGAGCCCATAGCTCTTTGTGATATATTTGTGATACCTGATGAAGTCCACTTAATTTTTCTAATCTTTGCTGGCAAAAGTCACAGCATGTGATTTCAATTTATTTCTTATTTCTCTAGAGAAAGTTTGATGTTCTAGCAAGTTGTCTTTACGTAAGGAAACTCTGAGCAATGGGGAGAAACAACTATGATCTAGAGCTTTGTTTTGCATACTGCTTAAATATTTTGTAAGTTATTTGCTGACCTCTTTATTAATTGCAACATTTGAGTTAACCATAGGTGCTTAAAATAAAGCATACTTGATTTTCTCCTAATTCCTGTAGAGACATCGTTTGCATATCTGAAGAAGTTTCTGGAGGTGTCTGAGGTCTGTGTGGTGTATGCAGAAGGATAGTATTTGCATGTTTAGGAATCCAAGCAGAGAGGCTCTGCCCAGCCCTCCCCAGGAGTTCCCTCCTGCTCCCAGACCCAAGACAGCCCCCAAACCCCATAACACTCCGATGGGACCACTGGTAGCTTTTTCTTGACTTTTTTAAAGAGAACATCCCCCATCCTGCCTTTTCTAGTCCTTTTCCTGGAGCAGGGTTGGATGTGTGTTTCAACTGACCCTTGGCTCCAGCCCCAGGTGTGCATTTCTGCCTGGAAAGCACAATGGTGAATTGCTTCCCAGGAGAAGCAGGGACAGCTTGATAGATGCAGGATCTTCACTAGGAATGAAAGAGGCACTGCATGCTTTTGCCTGTCCATTTACAGTTCTGATCTAAGCAAAGTTCTGGATTTTGTAGCCCAGTTCGGGGTACTAGGGACAATAAAATAACTCACTGTGGTTTCTCTTCAGAGGATTCAATAGATGTAATTCATCAACCAGCAGATATGCAAAGTAGCTGCAAATTAGAGAGCAAATGTCTCTGAATTCATTTATTTGGATTTTGAATTGAATTGTTAGAAAAAACTACTTTTATGTTGTAAGAACGTCTCAATTATTTCACTATTTCCCTGTTAGGCAGAGATGCAATTTTATAGGGTAGAGACGACCACAAGTTGCACCATTCCCAGCATTTCCCAGGCTTCTGCGGCCAACCTGGTTATATTCCCTGAGCCTGTGCAGCTGCCATCCCGCCACCACCACATTGGGCTGGAAACATTGTTACAGCTATTTGAACTTGGTCACCAGCAGGGTTCAACTGTGAGCTCTGGATTAATGTTCAAGCAGCAGAGGAAGTTTTTAGGCAGCTTTAGGAAGGTCAGCAGTTTTGAGCAATGTGGAATATAACCAGCTGTGAAGGTGGAGAGATAAGATGAGGCTTGCTTTATTGTACCAGGTTATAAATTGATTTCTATGAGACGACAGCTATCCTCTTCTATGAATTTTTATGCATGCTTCTTACCCACTGTTAGTTTTAAAGATATACTGATACAAAGGGGTTTTATTTCAAAAAGTTAAATTTTTCCCTAATTAGAGTTCGGGGTTTTTTTCTCCACGATAGAAAGAAGTGAGAATATGTCCAGATGCATGAAAATATTGTCTGTTAAAATAGCCATTTAAATATGCAAATGATAAGAACCTGCCTTAAATTTTGATATTTTTTTTTTTTTTTTAACCTGGGGTCATCTTTTCTTGCAATGCTGGGTTAGCTGCACTGCTTTGTTTTGCATTTTGATGGCTCTGTATTTGCAACAGAAACTCAGAGAGGTAATCTTGGAGACACTGAAATTTTCATCAAAAGTTTCAGAGTAGTTTAAGCTGCTGATCTCCAAAATATGCATGCACAGCACCATTTAATCCCATTGCTGTTATTAAAGCAATTTCCAAGAAAACCATGCTACATGTTTCAGTAAGTTGTTTTATTTTCCTTATCTCACTTTTCCTAGATTCACTGTAGCTGGGCAGAACTTGCTAGCAACCAGCTGGCTGCAGCTGCAGGCAGAGTGGGAAGCTGGGTAAAATCTCTGCAAACCTGGTGTGGTTGTGGATTTACTGTCTTCGTTCCCACCTCTGGTCCAGCTACCATCCAAGGCTGAGAGTTTGGGAGGATTAATGAGGGAAAACTGTTGTCCTTTCTCCCTCTTAGACTGAGGGAGACAGGTCACAGTCTAATTTTCCTTTCTGCTACCCTGCTCATGCTTTTAGTACCATTGGGATTCAGAGGGCGGCAGGATGGAGCTAATTTGGGCTGGGAATGCATGTGTCAGTAAGTTCTAGGAGGGCAAAGGGGATTAGCACTGAGGTGGGGGAGAGGTTCTCATCAGAGATTGCCTCCGAACACCCCCTCCACCACTACAGCAAGAGTAACGCAAGTCGTGTGTCCTCTTATCCTTGGAGAGCAGCAAAAGTCAATTCTGCCTGCAGTTCTGTGATGGTTTAAAGCAACCTTAGCTGAATGTAGGTGCTTTAGGATTTACTAGTGGAAACAGATCAAGCTCAGTGCCTGAGTTGTGGAGTGGTAGCATGGATTCCTTATCTTTGCATGTTCAGAAGCAGCATTCATTAACCTGAGGAACATTTGGGCAGCTTTCTTAGTAAATCAGGTTGTACTGTCACTCCCTCCACATCCTGACCCACCATCTTCCTCCCCTCTCCCCTCAGTCTTCAACCCAGTCATTCTTGTTGCTGGCAAACAATGCCCCTGCCTCAAGCAGTAATATCTCCCGTTGGTCCCTGAGGCTGTTAGCCAGCATGGACAGGCTGGGGAGATGCCTGGCACTAACTGCCTTCTCATCTTGTCGAGCTGCTGCAAAATCTGGTCTTTTGTATAATGGTGTCATTTCCTTGCGGGACACATAAATGGTGCCTTAGCTCTGCCTGAGAGCCAGGTTAGCATTTGTGAAAGCTATTAAAAAGTTTGTAGATGTCAAGTAAATGTATATGATTAAATAAGTGATTCAACTAGTATAATTAACAGATGGCAGGAACAATTACCTATTCATATTTCAGGCCAACAACATTTGGTAGATATAATTGCCTTACAGGTGTTAACTGCCCTTTATCGTGAAATGAGGCGTCTCTAAACACTGAAGGTACTCAGCAAAGTGACTTGTGGTTATGAACTTACAAGGAGGTTAATGGCTCTCCTTTTGCACGCGATGTTGGAAAGCTAAATTCAGCTCCTAAGTCTGATACCAAACCTAAGAAAGTGGAGGAAAAGAGATGAGCAGCTGTTACATAATCTGATTTGTGAAAAAAGTCACTGAGCAATACAATGGGTTTAAATTCACTTTGGTGCTTAAGAACTGCAAAGTCCAAATAGGTGTTCAGGGATGAAGAGACATCTGCTGGAATAACTCCTTGGTTTTTGGTGTTTTGTTGGGGTTTTTTTCCAAATTACTTTTTCTTCCCCTTATGGATTGCACGTCATTTGGATTAGATTTTAGTAAAGATTGTGATGACTTGTGGGCAGAAGAGCAAAAATGAATAAGTAGGTGGTACGTTTACGCTCATTTTGTAACTGCTTCTTTTTTAATAGAACCCAAAAGTGATTATTCACTGTAAGTCTTATATAATAAGGTTGCCAAAGATGATAACTTGCATATCTAAAACACAGACACTGTAAATTGTAATTTTTGAAGGTTCTTTGTTTTATGCCTTACATTTAGGACTTGATTTAAACAAAAAGAGCTAAAAGAATTGATGGAAAATTAAATAATTTTCATTGGTAGATAAATAGGACATTAATAAAATTTTACCATTTCCATAGATGCAGGGGATAAGGTATACAATAAAGAACAAAGGCTGATCTATAATTTTCACCGTTCTTGATAATTGGCATCTAGAGCTATCAGAACCTTAGACTTGTTTCAGTATTATTATTTCAGCATTGCATTATTTTGATTAAGGCTGTTCAGTAGGTAGCCTAGTTTACTCCTGTTTGGCATCGACGATTGCTATTTATTAAACAATTTAGGCAGCTTAAACACTAACTTCCAAGATCCCACTAAATATGTCCATATTGAGAGTCGTATTTATACACAGTGGTGGTTCCTGCATTGATTCTGGTCATGGTTTTCAGCTGTGTTTGTCAGGGAACACAGCAATCATCCTCTTCAGGTGTATGTTAGGGGAGAGGGAGAAATGGTGTGGAAGAGCAGAAAGAAATTAGTCTAGAGACTTCTCTCAGATACAAATAGAATGGAAAACATTAATGTTTGTAAGCACTGCTGGCTGACTGCTGAAGCACAGGTTACACGCCTTTGAGCTGTGTCAAAGCCTGCCATGGTGCTTGGAAGAGCTGGGAGGGCCTGAGTGGGATGCAACACTCCAGCAATGGGCTCTGCTGCCTGTGCTAGGTGTGGCATAGACCGTGCCCATTTTGATAGGTGCTCAAACCCTGAGACCTGAAGCACAAAGAAATATTCCTCATCATTAAAATGTTTATCTCTTTCGTAAGTTTTCCTGTAGTAAAAATGTCACAAGCATTATTCTTGTTATGCAAAATAGCAGCAAATGGCAAAAGGTCAACGGTAGCTGTCAAGATTATCAGAGAGTAATTGTAGCAGTTTCATGGCATATCAAATGTGAAGGCTTTTATTTAATAATAGTTCAATGGAGTGGCTGTGAAGTAAATATCAAATGCAAAACAAATGCTATGTGAAAGGAATGCAAGGGGTTTAATTTTTTTTTCACTTTGTGGGTTTGTTGCTCTTGCTCACTCAATCATTTTGAGTCCCTCTATTGCCTCAGCAGATGTTTCATCTCCTCCATCTCTGATTATGTATATCTGACAGTTTCAAAGTCTCTGCAAGTATGACTTGATTATATCGTAATTTCTTTCTTTTATAACCTTCAGAATTTTTTTTTTCAATTTTTACTCTGATGGAAGAATATGGAAATGTACCATTTCAGCAAAAAGAAGTTCTAGACTGAGATGGTTTTATAATGTGACATACTTTGGAACTGCATGTCTGTCCTGAGTATAGAGAATTAGATCTCCTTGGAGCAGTTTTGACAAATGCTGCTTGACTTACCAGTTGTGTGTTGGAGGCAAACAGGATTGTTGAAATTTTGCTATTTTCTTACAGAAGTGTCATATATGTGAAAATAGCATGATGCTGTGGTAGTGATCCCATATGTTTGAGGGAAAGGAAGCAATTGTGTGTTATGTACTGCAAATCTTGAAAGTATAAGGCAATGTTAAATAGAAGAAAAGACTGAAGAGTTTAATTTAAAACAAAATATATTAGGTGCATTCCAAAGTCCAGGAAAAATCATCCACCCTTTTTCTCTTTTTAATCTGCTTTCTGTTAGGAGGGTATGAAATTAAATATTTGGATTGAGTTTTTAATTTATTCATTTTTTATCACAAGTGATAAACTGAAAGGGCAGGCGGTTCAGTATGCAGTAGGTCTCAATAGGAGAGCTAATCATTTAAATCTTAGTTAAAACCACTTGGATTGTTGTGTATTTCAGTGCTAAGTGACAGTTGTTTCCCCTAGTTTTAATATCTAGTCAGTTTGCTGAACCCATTTTAAGGGTTAAGAAGCTAATTTTGAGTTCTGTGTATCCTGAACTGGAGCATTTTTCACATATGGACTGTAGTTTTCAATTATTAAAAAAAAAGACCTTTCAGGTAGGGATTCCTTGCAATTGAAAATAGCATTCATAGTTTTACTCGGTTTATTGGGCTGGTATGGAAAGACAGAGTTGGCTAGCAAAACATAATCAGTTTAGAAATGCTATATCAGGACTTTAACAGTGATTTATTAATTCTGGCACTATTGCAAGGAAATAATTAATTTTCTGTAAAAATTATTTAATATGGATTGCTATGTCTATGCTGTGCATTGTTGATTTTAGAACACTTCTAACCTTGCTTGCATTTTTGAAAAAATCTGTAATTGATTTTACACTATTTTACAAAGTATTATTTTGTTCTGTGTGATTGGGGGGGGGGGAAGTAATTCTGATATGTTCCTTATTTGCTGTGTTACCCTGTGTATAGCACAGCTGAGAAGGAAGAAAACTGCGTAATATTTGTACACAAAACAGTGGGTGATGTTGCCAGTGACGTACAAAGTGTGCTGGAGGAGGCTTTCTGGGACATTTGATAATTTTGACAGGAGACACATCTGTTAAATAGATGAAAGATACAGATGGAAATACACACCTCAGCTAAATCTGAAATGTGATAATTAATAAATGTGATAATAAGTGTTGAATATACTGATTATTTACACAAGAACTATAAAAGTCGCTTTAAAGGTTAGTTGTTTATCAGCAGATCAACTAATGAAGTTCTAATGTTGGGGTGGGGGGAATAAAGTACAAGGAAAAGTTTAAAATACTAGTTTGGTCTGTTATGAATAGCCATTAGCATAACTTAAAGGATTTTCCCTGAGGTGTTTGGAAAGTTTTTAGTGTGCTGTTATTACAGATGTTGTATTGATTTTCCTGGACTCCAGGTCCTAGAGTAAAGTGGAAGAGGGTGAAAATTCAGGGAATTTTTTTGACTGTGTTAATTCTATTCAGATGTGAAATTTCCTCTGCCAGAATTCTGTTTTATTTAAGGCTCAGTTAATTCAGCATCTAACGTCTTGACCACAAAAAAAAATCAATTTAACAGCTTGTTTATTGATTTATAGTACTCAACTGCAAGACAGAAGAAAAATGGATGAGAAGGTAATCCCCTCCTTCACACAGCATAGGCCTAAGTTTGTCTGAACCTAAGATGTTTCCTCTCTGTTAGTGTGACTTGGTTTGATGTGGAAGAGAGGTGGGAGAGGCAAATGGGAAGCTGACAGCCCAGTTGTAATTTTTGGTGGTGTAGCATCCCGTCTGTTTTGTCCATACAAAACCTGAGCTCTTCAGAAATGCCCCATTTAGGTTGAAGCCCAGGAAAAACAGCAGGTAGTACAAGTTCTGGCACTGGTGTAGAGAAAGTTAATCTTGACTTTTAAAATGCTTTCTTGATTTTAGGACTATAAACATATTTTGCGACACTTTTATGTTCAGAGTGAGTGCCCTAGTTTTGTATCTCGTTTGCCAGTAATAAAATGCAAAATATCTTGGGTTTTTGCCTGCGTGCTGGAATCAAGTACCTGATGTTGCTGTATCTGAATTTGGAGTTGCTGATGACATTGTTAGCTCAAACAAAGAGCAGGAAAATATTTTTCCAAGCTGTGGCAGGAGAATCCAACACTCCTGAGCCTTTCAAGTAGAGTGGTTTGGAGTTTAAAGGTCTAAGAGAGCCAGGTGGGATGGGGAAAGAGGAGTGTCTATGGAGAAAGCAAGGAGATGTCAGTTCATGAATCCTGCTGGAGAACCTGGTGAGCTGTCAGGTCTGTCAAGAGAGACCCTGAGGAGTTCTTGTTCTGTGACAGGCAAAAACTCTGGTAAAACAGTTTCCTGAATGAATTTTTTTTTTTTTTTTTTTTAATCCAGATGACATATAAATGCTTGGTTTGCTCTTATTACTTGTGGCTTAAATTTTTCTTTGTAGCTAATTTATGAACAACTTTGCCTTTTTGAAGCGGTACCAGAGGTCAACAAATGTGCTTTGAGGTTCATCCTAAGTCTGAAAAGACACAGGCCTCATTCTTGTACCTTGTAAATCCCTGTCTGTACAGGAGCATCTTGAAAGGACAGTGGAAAAGCAATCAACTTTCATATAAATTGACAGAAGTAACACTAAAATTTCGAATGTCAACTTGTTTCTTAAACATCGTCATGTTGCTAATGCCAGAAGATAGTATTTCAGAACGGGAGGAACAATCTGACATTGAGTGGCAAAAGGAGAAGGTTATCTGGTTTTATTTTAGTTGTGTTGATACTTGTTCAGGTATTTGAGTTATTTGTTCAAAACACTAAAGAAAAACAAGTAAAACTGACAGTGCAACCCCAGTGGTGTGCTTTTCTGTCCAGGAGCTGCAGGAGCATTTTAAATGGGCAAGAGGATTAGGTTTCAGAGAGGTATCTTTATGTTTGGCCTCTGACTCTAATTCAAGTTCTCCTTGGGGAATCTTCAGTGACTTTCAGCAAGGCACTGGTCTTTAAGAAAAAATTGTATCATTGTACTTTGCAGTCAAGCATGACTGCATTTCTTGAGGTGTTTATACAGGGAGAAGGCACAACCCTCTTTCTACCTGCACTGGCATTCTTTTCTGGCCTTGTTTTCTTTTTCTCTGAAGCTGATAATATGAAATAATTGTCATGTTTTAATTCAGAGTAATGTGTGTATACATAGTCTTTATTTTGAGTGATGAGCAAAGTGAATTAGTAAGTATGTTTGCACATAAAGTTTATTGCCCTTTAAGTAATTGTATTTATCTCTAATTTTTTTGCATCTTTTGATTCCAAAATTCAATCAAAATTTTCAGCTGTGAAGAGAGAATCTGCAAAGGCAAGATAGCTCACTATAAATTTATGATGTTATACTTGTAGAATTTCATACTTGCTTTGAGATTTGAATTTGAAGCTTCATTTTTACCTTTTTGCCTCCTCTGATAGTTTAGAGACAGAATAGATAGTATAGTTTACAGTGTACACACGAATGTAAATAAATACGTGCATTTGGAAGAAGCACTACAGAAACACAAAAAGAGTTTTGGGTGGTATAGACCAGCAGTCACCAAAAGTTCTTTGTGTAGTGGTGACAAAATGACAAAAAGCAGGGTCAGAGCTAGGAGGAAAGAAGTGATTTTCTGAGTATGACCCATACTGATAACTGAATGCACATCTGGTCTCCATGCTTTCAACACACAGATGCAGATTTGGGAGGAATGGAGAAAAGTACCACAAAGAGAGCCATGGCTTAAGACGTAGTCTTAAAAAAGGTGACTTAAAGATCTCAATCATACATGTCTATCAGGGAAAAGGAGGTAATTGTACAGTATTTGTATAGGGGAATAATACTACAGGTACAAAACACCTCTTTCCCCTAGAGGAGGTAAAATGCAAGAACCTCAAATGGCTGCATGCTGAGGTCAGGCTCATTTAAATTAGAAGTAAGGCACAATTATTTGTCTTTAACAGTGGAGCTATTAATCATTGGAACAAATAACTGAGAAAAGTGGTAGGAACAGACAATTGCCATAAATTATAACTCCCCGAGGGATTACCACAGGATTCAGTTATTGGTTTCACCAAAGAGGCATATTAAGGAACTCAAATACATTAGCTGAAGGAAATTGAACTCAAGCAGTAGCACAAGCCACATAAGGCTGGGGTATTATCAGCCGTGCGATACCAAAGCAAAGTCGTAATTGTAATCATAGCTACAGCTCCATCATTTGTTTTTACTTCATAACAGTATCATTAAAGTGATTTCTCATCCTCTTGTCTTTTTTCAAGGAAGGTAAGGAAATGAAAGTTGTTGGGTTTTCATACTCACACGGAAATGAGGATAACACAAATTTTACAGCTTTACTTACTTTTGCAAAGAATCAGTGTCATTTTGCTGTCAATATAATCTGGTATCTTTTGGCTTTATTAAATGTCCTTCTCAAATGCCAAATGCTGATTATTATAATGAGGCTTGTAAAACAGCAGGTTGCATAAAACTTTGTTTCCAACCAGTTCTATTAAAGGCAAAGCTGGGGGTTTTTTTGTGTGGACTGTGTAATTTAAATTAATTTCTTACGAATCTATAGATAACTTCCTCTTCCAATATTTTATATTTAGGTAGGATCTATTAATCATACTAAAAAGAATTAAAACCACCTCGGAGTATTTTAGATATTTTCTAAGACTGATAGCAGTTTTCCTAGCAAGCTACTCAGTCACGGCCTGATCAAAATAGCTAAGCAAGAATGGGGGTGCAGAGCCAGCAACAACAAAGAAATCAACCTGACATTTCAAATAAATTTCCTTGAGAATCTTTGTGTCTAGAAACAAAATATCTGAATTTAAATGCAGAGCAGCTTGCAAAAAACCACACTTGCCAAACTCCCCAGCAACTGAAGGAAACTTCATTTTATACACACTGCTTAATTAGGCAGTAGTGTTTGTGTCCAAAAGAAGACAAGCAGTCTGTTGTCCTTTGGGTTGAATGCCTACTGGAACTGTTTCTTGAGGGACGCATTCCTCAGGAGCCAAGCTTCAAGTGGAGCATGGATTACGTTCTTTGCTTGGAAATTTCTATGGCTGTGGTGACTTTTTCCTCCAAAATTGCTCAGAATTTGTGCTTGAAATTCTCTCTTTTCAGAGTATATGCCCCCCTTTCCTGCAGACTATGTGTCACTTGGATAAGCCAATCCTGCAGCCCTTGCAAAAATACCTCATGGCAGACAGATGTCACTATTAAATAAACTAGTTCACCCTCTCAGTAAATGGCTTGATTTAAATGCTTAGCTGTGAAAATCATATATTCTCTTGCTCTCTTCAGCCTCTGTATAAAGCCTTTGCTCAAAACCAACTAATACAGATTAGTCACTTTGTTGTAATATTGAAAAAGCACTGCGCTACTATGATAGTAGTGAGAAAAGACTGAAAGCATAAATTTCCTTAATCATACTGGTGATTGCAAAGTCAGCACAGCTCACAAAATGGTATTAGCCAGTTTTTTACATGACTCCGACATACCTGATTTTTTTCTAGGTGTTAAAATGGGCCTCTATGCCATGTACATTCATATAACTATTGGCCTTCCCTATCTTTCCTATAATTTCACTAAGAAGTAAAGGCAATGTACTTAGATGCATCACTGCACACTTATGATGATTGACTTCTGGTCTTGGATGTTATTACAATGTTCAGTAGAAGTAAAATCTGACCCAAACCCTTTAAACAAAAAAAACAAAACACTCATCAACAAATTTCTAGTAGATATGTATGACAACCTAAGGTTTATTAAACAGGACAACCCCAACCCATTTTGTTTAGATGTCTGCCGCTTGCCAAGTATCTTTAAATAGTTGTGTCAAATATGCGGATTAAAGTACAGGGAATTTCTCAGTTCTGTTCTCTGGTATAAAATCATAGAATCATTTAGGTTGAAAAAAAAAACTTTAGGATCCTTGAGTCCAACCATAAACCTAACACTGCCAAGTCTACCATAAAAACGACAGCCCTAAGTGCCACGTTCATGTGGTTTGCAAAGAGGAGACCTGAATTCTTCTATTCAACTTTATTTTGCACATTTATCTTAAATACTGCAGTTAAAATAGTATTTTTAATAGGAAAAAATGCTTCTGGTATCTGTGAACTGCAAAGTTGTATGTCAAACAAAGTGAAGCTTGGTGAAATTTGAGTGAAGAGCCCTGCCATCTGACAGAGGTCAGTGTCAGATGCTGTGAAGCAAGATGAAAAAAAAACAACTGGTGCTTTCTTAGGGAATTGTGGTATTCTCTGCTTTTCACCAAATATTTGAAAATCAGATCAAGCCTTGAAGTCACATTTATATCATCTATGTACCTGCCATGACTGTTGTCCTGAGAGGTGTAGAATTTATGTTGTTGGGAATATCCAGAAATAGACTGGACAAGTTCCTGAGCAATCTGGTACAATTGCTCTGAGGAGGCGATGGTGTTATATGACCTTCAGAGGTCCCCTCCAAGCTGAATTGTTCTATGCCACTGTAATTTAATCTGCCTTCCAGATAGCCAAGTCAAAACCACCAAGTGAGGGGTTGCTGGGAAAAGCAAATGTCCTTGGGGTTTTTGGTGGTTGGTTTTTTTGACTGTTAGCACGTCCTTGGTACAGCTCAAGTTAATAGTAATACTGTAATTTTGCGTAAATATTAAAGTAGCAAGTGAAATTTGGAAGGCAAGAGCTGCCATAACTTCAAGGTTCAAATCAAGAAGAGGGGGAGAAGGTGGTTATGGAGAATATGGCCAGCTGGAGAGTAAGGCTGGCATCACAAGCTGGTATTAATGGATACGGTTATGAATAAAATTAGCTCAAAAAGCAATGCAGAAGCTGTCAAGAATCAGATAGATTTGGAACGTAAATGAAAAAGAAAACTCCATTGCTAGCATATAAAAGTCTTCAAAATAATTCTGAAGAATTTTATTTTTTTAAGCATTCTACTGTAGATGCTTAATTCTGCAAATTATCATGGTTGTTGATTAAGGTTACGAGCTAGTGGCTTGATTCTGGTGACAAGAGGGGATGGTAGTAGATTGCATGTGTGCTTGTTATGTCGATCTCCAAAAGGTTAGCAGTAAGATGGGGTGCCAAAAAAAAAAAAGTCTGCAGACACCCAGGAGAATTTTCAAGTCTTTCAGTAATAAGGTGGGAGAAAGGGATTGTTCTTCTATTTATTTTTAAACATTTATTAGACTCAGCAATAAATCTGATTTAAGTGACATAGTGCTGCTGTCCAGCAATTAGCCTGCACTTCCAAATTAATACTGCGTTCGCCTGTGCGGCCTTGACTTGACTAATTGGCTGCCTTTCCTTCTTTGCATTCTGTTGTGAGGGTATGATGACAGTGATTCAGCATGTACAACACCGGCATAAAAAAATAATTTAATGCTCCACTTACTCAGCAGGCGTGATTGACACTCTCTTGGGTGACTGCTGCAGCAGAGCTGGTCGGGGTAGCACGTTTGCACTTGCTTTGCAGTAACAGTGAAGCCAAGACAACTGTTCTAGTACAATATCTTTTTGAAAGTCACAATGTGGTAAAATTTTTGAATATGATTGACAGCTTGAACTAGATGGCTCTCTAGATGGGTATCTAGAACAAGAAAGCACATAATAAAGGTTGATGATTCCTGCATGCAAAGAGCTTATACTTTACATTTGCATGTGAGTGAAAAATAGGTTTGTTTGCTTTGCATTTGGAAGCACCATCAGTTCTTTATAAAGTAAAATTGTTTTCTCATTAATTAATAAATTTTTATAAAAACACCTGATTTTGAAAAGAGGATAAGTTATTAGCCACAGCATCTAGGATTGTTTTTCATTTGCTGGGTTTGCCACCTTTTTCTGTTGCCACTCATCCAGCTTTATTGTCAACAGAAAATACTCTAGGATCATTTTTCATGAACATTTTTGTGTCTTGGGATCATGGACACAAAATGGAAATTTTGAACCAGAAGAGTTCAGATGAAGGTTGCAAAGAGAAAATTGTTTCTAAAATACATTACCTTCTTCTACTGTAGGCGAATTATTTTATGTTTTTCGAGTTTCTGCTTAGACAGGAAAGAATAGCTTGGCGGAATACTAGATGGCTGAAAGTGAAGCAGCAGGACAATTTCTTGAGAGTATTTTATGCAGCTAAATGGAAAAGTATTATTTGAATTTCATGGCCTATTTTAGAAAACACTTTCCCAGCTTGCTAGTGCCTCTGTCAGCAAGGCCTTTTTGTTGCTTTTGTGCTCTTTTTGCAAGGACCTTCTTTCACAGTGGCTAAGAGGTGCTTGGGAGCTCACTTCTGCAAAACCCTGCTTATGTTGAGGGAGCTCCAGGAACGAAAGCTTTGCAGGATTAGGTCTGATTTCCTAAAATTACCTTGCAAACTTTTGCAGCCACATGGTATCAGGAAAGAGAGTTGATATCACATCAATTTTGTCCAGACAGCAAATCAACATGAAAAACAAATATTCCTTATCATCCTTTCTCTTTCTGAAAACAAATTTTGAAGAACTTTTCAGAAAAAAAAAGCTCCTCCCTGGAAATTATCAATTTAGGGCTGTACATTCTAAAGAAAATGTCATGACCATTCCATTAACAAATCATAGGCAGTGCTTTGCCTGCTGACACAAGAATGCAATTTTTTCTCACAGGTACATCACATCAAGGGACAGTTGAATTGAAATTGGAATGCTTAAAATGCACAGAAAGTTGTTTAGAATAACTGTAAAGAAATGTCAAATTAAGGTGTTAAGAAGATGATTCATGCAGGTACAAGTATTAGATTGTGATAGTCACTTGGCAGTGGTGACTGACCAATGGATTGAGGAGTTTTCTTAGTCAAGTTTAGTCAACCTTTGGCAGCTGACTGTGTGACTTAAGTAAGAAAATTCCATTGAAATTCAAAAATGGTAAAATTTCATAGTTAAGAATTATCCACCTTAGAAGAGAATTTTCCCCTTGGCTACTTACCAGCATTTTTAGAATTCTACATACCATTGAAAATGGTTTCTGATCTTATTCAAGATTTTAATGCTAGAGGAATTCTTCTTTGCTTCTGTATTTCTTTTGTCTGAAGAAAACAAGCTTGCTTATACTATCAGCTTGTGTTCTTAAATTTGTATGACCCAATGAAGAAAATTAAGACAATTTGTTAAATAAATTTCCAACTGCTTAGAGAAAACTTTTCTGTACAATAGAAGCTACAGGTTTGGTCATTCAATGTTTGAAAATAAATTACCTTTATTGTTTCACTGATGGGAAAAAAATATATACAGCGGAGGCATTGTATAATACACTTCTGATTTTAAACCACTTAATGAATCTGCGTTTCATCCAAGGTTTATCATATGCATTATGTCTATCACTATGCAATATATACATTGTGTGATATGTAGTCTTGTGTTATTGATTTTGTGAAAGGGGCTAGAGTAAGGTGCAACACACAATTGTTATTGGGTTTTGCCATACAAACACAACGTTGGATGTGTTAGTTCATGGGCTGTGACCAAGGCACAAATTCAAGGCTTTGTGGGTTGCAGGCAGTGGGATGGAGGGTGGGTGGTTTTAACCGAGGCCCCAGGGGCAGCAGGAACCAGATGGGGCAAAAGGGAAACAGAAGAAAATCCTATTGAGACAATTTCAGTAGGTGTGCGGTGACAGACAGCATGAATTTTGATGGATGTTTTATCTGCATGTGGGGAAGTGAACATATCTGCACAGGTCTATCAGTGTACATGCACACACATATATGTATGTACAGGTTTTAAGTGGGTATCATAAGTACTGCCTGCAATTTTCAATTCTCGGTTATTTATCAGAAGTGAATGTGGCCTTATTTCACAGTCTACGTTTGCACTTAGTCTGCACTTTGTACTGTGCTTACTATTTATTTATTATAGACTGCATTCAACATTTTTTCATTTATTTCATGTGATGATATTTATGCTTCCTAGCTTGCAGGACTGAAAGTTTTATATACACGAGAAAGGAACTGAAGCATTAACGATACCAATAGAAAATTCTTGTTTAGCTTATTCACACTACTCCAACTTAGTCATTTTGCTTAATAATCATTACATCCTAAGCTCCCAAATATATAGTTTGTAAACAAAACCATAAAAACATGTTTATGAATGTGTATTGGAGAGAAATGAACAATATATCACGTAAGCAATAATGGTGATTTATGTTCAAATAAATGTTTGTAAATGCTTTCTTCATAGCATTGAATGGTTAGGTTCACTGTTAAGGTGGGTAAAAAGTGTATACATGTGTGTGTAAATGCACACTACATATTCTTTATAATTGTTATTGTTTTAGATGATATCTTCCATTCTGCTTTGACATAACCATGCCACTAATATTTAAAGTCAAAGGTTCACTTTTTCGCTATCCCTAATAGTTCTGTAAATGACTTCACAGAATTAAATTGCACAACTGCAGTCCTGAACAGGCTTCCTAGGCATTTTATAATGCCAGGCTTCCCCTGTGTTTACTCTTGCAGTCTGATGCTTGTTGACATGCTGATTTGTGTTTTACACCACTGGATAGGTTTTGTTCTTCTGTAGGAATGATATTAAAGAGGTCATGCCAGACTTTCCTCTCCTTCTCTAGACCATATAGTTCCTTTTGATTTAAACTCACATTTAAAAAGAAAAAAAAAAGTGGATTTTTGCACCTAAGCTAAACTGGAGAAATCTAAAGAATTTATTATCAAATGATGTCTAATCTCTCAAACTAATACAAGACTTTGCAGCTATTGATTACATGCTAAGGATGCATAAACTGTTAATCATGTTGGAGGCAACAGAATAAACACACTATCAAGAGAAAATGGGCAAATAATTGCTGGTGATGCAGTTCTATTTATCTGTTTACTACACCTATGATGCAGGGACAGCTGTATTTTGCATCCAAAAAATACATCCTAAAATATATTGAATATCCCCTCATTGCTACTGGAACTAGTGTAGTAGAGCTGATTATCTATGTAATAATTCAAATGTTTTCTTCAGCTCCCTGAGGTATGTGGTCAATAAGAAATTTGTAAGCTGGTTTAATAAATCAGTCACTAGACGAAGTGAAAAGAGAAAAACTCATAGATTTTCATGCAATAGCATTGTAGCCTTCGTTTACACCAAAAAAAATCTGTAGTGCTAACACAGTATAAATACCATAGTTTCATTTATTCTGGGTTCATATTTCACATGACAAACAGATGGATATACTAATGCATAAAAAGTTCATTCTTTTTGTGTTTACATCCTTATTTGTTTTGCATTCTGTATGTGTCACACATTTGAGAAGGGAGATGCACAGCAATCCCTATGATTTTTATTGTGGGGATATGTACCTGTTAATATTTTCTTTCTTGTCAGACTGCAGAAAAGACTTCAATTGTACTACTTCTGTCAACTTCATTTAGCTTTTCTTCCTTTGAAGTTCACTATTTCTTAATGCTTCTAGGTTTAAAAAGATGGAAAGCCTGAGTTTTCAAATGTGGCTGCCTAAAATCAGGCCTCCTTAACTGCTGACATGAAGCAAGATTAAAAATAAACCAAACTAACACTAAAAACAAAAACCTCAAAACAAACAAACAAAACCAACCCAACCAAACAAAAACCCTACCACCAAGTACCTCAGTTAGACTTTCCAGTTTGCATTTATCTAGACGGCAGGTGTCCTGGTTTTTGTAGATTCTGAGAATCTGAGGGAGTTCAGGTACTCCAACAGTGGCATAGTATTTTATTCCAATTTTATTCCAATAACATATGAGAAGGACATATTGATCCAGTTGGTAATATAATGTGGTGTGGTTTTGGCTTGGAATGCACATCAAGCAGGTAGAAGAGAGTCCCTGACTGAAGATAAGTAGTTTATGAAGTATCACTATGTAGCGGTTAACGAATTGGGGCCAATGCTGGTAATTGATTAATGCCTTTACTTTAAAGCTGTCTTTAACTCTACTTGGAAATGGTGAACAATCTACCAGTTACAGACAGAAACTTGAATAGAATTGGCAAGAATTATTCTATCATAAAGACAGGCTGGTTTATGAAAACCAGACTGAAATGCATGGCATTTTTGGGATATCTGGAGGATCTTCCTGTACTATCATCATATTGTTAAATAATGGAGTTATTGGGAATTAATCTGAACTAAATTCTTTTGGATTTGTAGGTTAATAATCCTTGGAACACAGGGGCTTCATCATGGATATTCTAGTACAGCTCACCTTATCCAGGGATTTTTGTTAGCTTTGTTCAAAACATA
The DNA here is from genome assembly GCA_013397865.1 of Struthidea cinerea. NCBI lineage: Eukaryota > Metazoa > Chordata > Aves > Passeriformes > Corcoracidae > Struthidea > Struthidea cinerea. The sequence goes on along the minus strand of VZTI01003365.1, from coordinate 1,911,921 downwards.
ACTTAATTACAGTTTGCTCCTTTGATAACAGCATGTCACCCCCAGAAGGGCAGAAGTGATCACAGTTGATGTGCATACTTCCTACTTAGACTGTGGCTGTCTCTTGAAAAGTTTAACTCTAGCTTAGTCCTTTTTAATGAGTCATACAATTCTGTATTCAGCAGTCCTAGCAAAGTTCATGATGTGAGGGACTTAGTGTCTATATAAAAAATCTTGCTGCCTGATTCATTATTCACTAATAGCAAAAGTAATAATTGAGAGTAATGCAGCTGAAATAAGCAAGCAAGCAACCTTTGTTTATTATTTTCTTACTGCACTTCTGACAGCTATGCCTGTTTGCGTTGCGCTTCCTTTGGCTTTTTTCACTCTTACCTTTCTTCCAGTTTCTTATCAGGGGTCTTTTGGAAGAGTTTTTTACAGCAACAGAACTGTAACTTTTGGGGACATTTTGTTTTTGTAGGACCTTGCATGAACCAAGAAAACAGCAACAACCACAGTGCCATCTTAGAATAATCCTCTTTTATTTCCCACATGCCAAGGAAAGAGTTACCCTGGAAAGGTCAGGAGAAGACACTGTACAAGGAGGCTCATGTTCTTGTAGAAGAAAAGTCTGTGAAATTCCAGTGGCTGTTCAGACTGAGAATATTAACAGAAATATAAGGACTTCTTTTCTTCTATGTAGTTTTTGTTTTAAAAGGCAAGGTAATTAAAGGAGCCTCTTTGAGAAACAAAGTGCTTTAAGTTATGGGGTTATTGCCTGTACTTTTTAAATAATGGTCATACATTTGCTTTTCTATGTGACAGTTTAACACAAGCCCCACATCTCTCTGCAGTTCCCTCAAGTGCACAAATTTGTGCATTATCACACCTTCCAAGTCCAGTTAGTTTTCACCTCCAGTGTCACCAATCAAGGCTACCTGGGTTGCTCTTAAACTTGGTATGAATTTCAGTCAATGTAGTTAAAGCAGAAATTGGAAGTCAGCTCCTCAGTATAATGACAGACTAGAAAGAGTTCAAGGGGGAGGAAGGATCCAAAAGCCAACCCAAATTAAAGAATTGAATACACAGACATTGTGTAGACAAGATATGCTGGTTTTTGAGAAGCGCTATCTTTATCTGAAATGCTTGTGCTTTAAAATTTGTCTGTTTTCCATTTCATGTGAACAAATGTGCATTCTGTTTTCTTGTCAGAAGATCTAATTCCCCCACCTCTGCCAGGTACATGGAAATTAAACTGTCTTGCAGTCAATATTTAGGATTTCTGTGGAAAGGCAGCAAAAGCACAGCACATTCCACACTTTGCTAGCCTCATTGTATGGGATTTTTTACACGGCTTTTGGGACATCTGTTTGTCTCTGATTGACAGCAAGCTAATACGTATTATCATTAAAAATAGGTTCTGAGGAAATACATGCTCTCACCTTGCTGCTTCGGCAGCTGTGAAGGCTTTTGTTTTCACTCCCATCTCTGTGTAAGTGAAGATAATCTCTATGAAGAGGCTTGATATTGACCTGTCATATCACATGTTGCTTATCAAGCACTGAAGAAATTGAATTTCATTTTATCTGTTATCTGGAGCATCTTATTAAATCATCCTGCAGTTGAGAGGTTGTATGGGGTCAACAGGTTCTGTCTCTTTTGCCATCTATCCCTCAATTGTTAACCTTTGGAGAATTACTAAAATGTTTTTTATTTTGTCCCATAAGGTTGGGTTAAATCTTCTTGATCCAGAAATTGTTGTGATTGAGTGCCACATGCATGTAATTCTTTTACATGATTTCTGGATAAAGATTGAGGATTTAGTAATCTGTACAAATGTAGAGATCTCCTATCATTCTGGTTTTTCTGTTCTTTTGATATTCTCCCAATGCTTCTGTTTTTAAGTGGTTCGATGAGGCTAAAAGCAGTCAGATTGGATAATAGATCTGAGTCAGCAAGCACTTGGTAGTATTTGTGTGCCAAGACAGAAAGCAGGGGCGAGGAGGAGGGAGATAACAGAGATCGGTACTGCCAGGTATTAAAAGCAAAGGGCAGAGAGAGAAGCCGGCCATAAGTAGAAGTGGAGATGGGGTGGAGGTCATAGCAGCAGCCCATGGGCAGGCAAGGTCTGGCAGAAGGGAGCCTGTCATCATTAGCGGTGTTCAGAGGAATCTAAAGGTCAACCCTGCCGCCACCACCACCAAATGCTCCATATGCCTTGTTGCTGGGTTTCTGTTTGAAGATCTAACGCTGCCAGTCAGGATGTTCATGTCTAAGAGCTTGATGCAGTCAGAGGATATTGAATTTCTTGCAACAACAGAAGTCCTGCATACTTTCTGCTGTCACCACAAAGGACTCCCTCCAGCATTTTATCTGATGGAGAAAAAGGCTTGAAAAAAATAAATTATGAATACCTTCTCCCCAACAATTTAAATTTTAAATACAAGATTTAATGCAAAACAACAATAAAAAAAGCTGTTTCATTCAAATGCGAAGCTCTCAATCAAGAAATCTTTCTAAAAGGATAAGTGAAATTGTTGTTTTTCAAATAGACATTTTCATGTCCTCATTCTCAGATATTCAATTGGTGTCTGGGCACTGTTATGCTTTTTCGAACTTGTTCTAAGAAAACCTTAAGAAAACCCTACCAAACCTCTTTTTAAAAAAGGGCTAGAGTGTAGGATTGGAGTTAGAATTTGGGTGGAAGCACTGGTATGTACATTGTAAATGAGCTCTCTGAATTGCTGCAGCTAGGTGTCTGATGGCTACCAGTGACCTGGGAGCTGGGTACCACTCAGTGCTCTTGTGGCCCTGGCAGTAATCCACTTTGTAGCTTTGAACAAGCCATTGACCTTTTTTGTGCCTGTTTCTCCTCACAGAAATGTTTTAACACCACTTATGTGTCTCACAGGGGTAATTGGTAAATTAATGTTTGAAAATTATTAAGTGCCTTCTGACATTATTATTGAAACTCCATCAGACAGGTTAAGGATTGAGCAGGTATTTTGAGAGCATCTTATTTCTTCCCTCTTTGTCATAGGCTGCCACTTGGACATGGGTAGTTCAACAGAGAAGTGAGAACTCGTGCTTGAAAGTCCATGTATTTTGGATAAAAGTTCTAGATGTGACTTAGAGAGGAAAGATGGGAAAACAACTGGGAATACAAGATGTGAATTGAATTATTGGGATTAGCAGTACTCAAAGAGCATCAAGAGATCAGAAGAGAATGCATAAATTGAAGTTAAATCCCAGTAGGGTTAAAGAAATGTTTCAGTGAAACGCAAACCCTAAATTGTGATGGGGAAATGGAAAAAAAAAGGAGATGAACACTTTTTGCTCCCAGCAAGATCAAACCTGTTCTTAATGAGATGGTTCAGATCTTTGGGAGCCTACTCAAAAATTCAATAGCATTTTATCTGAGAAAAGTAATTATTCGAAGATTGCTTTCTACTGAGGTGTTACAGATGGAGACTTTGTGGTGTGGTAGTTTAAAACAATTGGTCTTTACCTCTAGAGATTCCCAAGATGAACATTGCCCAGAAGAAAGAGTAAAATTGTGTTTTTAAAGCATCGTTTTAGGAGCAGTGGGACAGTTGGCAGAGTTTACTAAAGCTGTTGAGAGACTCTGCAGACTTTAATTACCATCTCAATATTGCAGAAGTTGTTTAATTTCTGCCAAAGAAGGGAATAGTTGTGAGAAAGTGAGATCACACTCTGTCTTTCATTCTTTCCTTTTTGACAGGTGAATAAAGGATGCTTTTCAGTATCTCCTCTGATGCTGTGACACATTTGTAAAATTTGCATAGAATTGTAAAATAATTTTTCTTTAAGATTACAAAGCTTTTATTTTTTTTCTTCTCTCTTGAAAGTGTTGTGCAGCATAGTGTAAATGAAGTTTAAGGCTTGTCATGAGAGACGCAAGATGAAAATGATGCGGATTTTCTGTTACTGATTAATCGGCTTCAAACATTAATAGTTTCAGGCTTCATGGTCAGACGCCAGGTGTTATGTTGTGTTAATTCCAAAAACTTCTGAATTCAGGTTTGAATTCCATCTCTAGTGGGAGTGGTTGGAGGCACAAACTGGATTAGGAACAAAGAGGAAATTATTAAAATGAGAAAAATCATTCCATTTCAGAAGGAAAACTTAGCCGATAACACATTTCCTTGGTGATGGATATGTTTACTCTTTTAGGCCTCAAACTCTAAATCAGAGTGTGTATAAGTTTTGCACTGTCATTCATGTGAGAAAAAGGCTGATTATACATAATGTACGTACTTATATATATATATAAAAATACGTATGTGTTTGTCTTAACAGTTCTCTTCCTCCATGGCACTTGAGTGTGTTCAGTTTTTTCCCAAGTGCTTGCAGTAGCCAAGTGAATACTAATTCCTTGAAAACCCTCACCAGCTCCTTCAGTAGATCTACTAGGTTGCTACTTTTTTTTCCATGACTGCCTCACACCTTTCTGTACTTGCTAATGCACTAGCCATTGTTTTCTCTATAAAGCCCTGTTTTTTATCCTTCTCTTCAAGTCTCTTATCTCTCAGGGATCTTTTCAATGCTATCTTTCAGTTTCAAATATCTATTATTACAATACACAGTGTGTTCAGAGAGCCACTGTCCAGGAAGTCAACTTATTAATTTGTATTTTTCACTGTATATATGATAAATCAGTATTTAAGGGCAAAGGGAATATATGTGCTTGTTCAAAATGAAGAAAGGAAAGGATAGATCATGGCAACAAATAGGTGTAATTTTTAATCCTTAACACTCATCGTGTTACTAGGAATACCTTTATGTTATATTTAGAATTCGGTTGTTTTGATGTTTGAAACTAAATGTTTGCAGTTTGTCTGGCAAACTGCATGCTGAATAGATTAGACTGATTCACGTTTCCTTATTTCAACATACCATCTGTGCTTTTGGCTGGTTTTTGCCTCATTGGAACTCATATATGCAAGTTGCAAGGTTTATGCTCAGAAAGAGAAATCCTATATTTCACTTCCTTGAACAATCTTGACTGTTTTGACCTTAAATCAGCAAGGACACAAGGCTGAAGCTGTATCAACAACAGGCTTTATTTTCTCTGGTGAGGAAGCATGGTGTATTTTCAGTGAAGATCTAGTATATACAGTCATGGTCATGATTTTCATTGTGTAATCATTTTAATTAAGTTCAATGATAAAAGTTAGCCTTGTATGAGGAATGAATGCAGTAGAGAGACAGTGAAAGATTGATGACCACTTGGGGAGCATCACGTACTCTGGTGGTGGAAACGCAAGTGTGGAGAGCAGCTGAGCTCGGGGAGCAGGGCAGAGATTACCTGCTCAGAGTAATGTCCAGTCATGGTTTTAGGGATTTGAAGGAATCAGGATACAATGGGAATATACAAAAGCACTTTATGTGCTATTTCTGAGGGGTTTTGCTTGAATGAATAGCTTCATTACTAAAATAATAAACACTAATTAATATCTGCATCATTTTTGTAACTGCTAGTTTAGTAAGGTAATTAGTATAATTAGTATACAGCATTGCTTGGTGGCATGATAAATCATAACGTATTAAATGTTCACTCTTCACCATTATGATGTGTTATCTAATTTACAGAGGTAAAAAAAAAGGAAAAGGGTAAGGGGGAAATCAAGAAGGGAAGCCAGCAGTGACAGCTGGGTGGCCTTTTGGTCACTCTTCTTGCATCTGTTGCTTGTATTCTCAATTGCTTTGAATTGCTCCACTGATAATTAACAATTCTTTTTCTCACTGTTGCTAAGTCTCTATCACTGATTAAAGCCTGCAAAGAGAGGACAGAGAGGAATGAAGTAAAAAAAATTAAAAACCGGCAGCTTTTTTTCCTCCAGGGTACCTGTGTAAAGGATGATATTTGCCTGTTTGTTGGGTGCTTCCTTTACTTTCACATTCCTGGAGGCACCATCTACCAGCTACAGTTCAGTGCAAGGACGAAGAATGTTAACAGTGTTTTCTTCATTATACTCTGTTTTCTAGAACCTATGAGAACACCAAAAACACTGAAGATTGCTGAGATACAGGCCAGACACATCGCCGTGGATTGGGAATCTCTGGGCTACAACATCACTCGTTGCCATACTTTCAATGTCACTATATGCTACCACTACTTCTGCGGACACAACGAGAGCAAAGCAGATTGCTTGGACATGGACCCCAAAGCACCTCAGCACGTTGTGGATCGTTTGCCTCCCTACACAAATGTCAGCCTCAAAATGATCTTAACCAACCCAGAAGGGAGGAAGGAAAGCGAGGAGACCATTATCCAGACAGATGAAGATGGTATGTTAAATGCTCTTATGGAAATTACATCCAAGTCCAGTCTAGGCAGGTGGAAGGAAATTACTTTGTGTGTTACAATATGTATCCCGAAGGGTGGAAGTTCTCTTCTATTAATGTATTAATTAGCCCCAAAACGGCAGCTATGAAGGTGTTATAGCTGTCACCCTGCATACGTAGCTAAAACCGTCCATGCACAGCAAGTCAAACTGGATCTCTCTCTCTCTCTCTCTCTCTCTCTCTCTCTCTTTCTCTCTCTCTCTCTCGCTCCAGAAAAAGGAGGATGGCTTCCCAGTCATTCAAAAAATGTGTTAATGCAGGTGATGAGAAACACATGGTGGTGTTAGACTTCTTCACAGTATTAGGTGTGGTATTTGAAAATTAATTCTGTAAATCATATTTAAATATTGAGTTCAGTGGTTAAAGACTCTGTTCAAGATTTAAAACCTCTACAGCAAATATATTTGAGCAATAATTTATGTTGCAGGTCACAGAATATAGTATCTGCTAACTATTTGAAAGCCCGCAATCAAATTAAGGTATTATTTTGACAACTTGGGAATTAGACTCAGTGATCCCTATGGGTCCCTTCCAACTCCAGATATTTGATGATTCTTCTTTAAAATGCTTTTAACAAGGTTTCATTGACAAGACAATTGAATTTACCTCAGCTGTGAAAAAATAAGAACAGATGTAGACATGTTAATGACACATTCAGAGGTTAGACTATGAATCTTAGTAGCAAAGATACCAAAATAAAAATTGATATTTTTCCCTAACAATATTTAAAATGTGGTAGCAAAAGCAGTTTTAGTTTCTTTTTCTTATGTTTAGATTTTGTGAAAGTACTGACAACAGCAAAATGAGAATAGATACTTCCATAGGTAACAAAAAGAATACTTGCATTAATGTAAGACTGTAGATAAATAAAAAGGTAAAATTGAAAAAGGTAATGTGTTTACTTGCCTGCAAAATAAATGAATGGGAAATATAGCTTTATATAAGTCAGTGTTAGTGTCTGGTAGTGCTGTTTTTCCATGTATTTTCAATTTTATGAGAAATAGAAGAGGAATATATTTACTGTTGCAATAAAGAGAGAACAATTTATTACATAGATAGAATATGAGGAGCTGCAGAAAACTATAGACACATAGATGCATCATATGAAGATTTATTGACAAGTACAGAATTAGAATATTTCATGGAATTCAAATAAATTTTTAATTTAATTTTAAACATAATTAATGATGAATTACTTCTGTGTTTGTGTTTACATTGTAGATATGTATGGTTGCTATTTTCCTTGAGGTTAAGAGAGTAGTAGTGATGTTGTTAAGTCCATGGAAAATGGATTTCTTTTCCTTTTAACTGGATTTTCAAGAAAGGTTATGGTTTTCAATGGCCTTTGTCTTGCTAGATGTGTGGAGATGGCAGATGATCACTGTGTCTGTACTTGTCAGGAGCAGAGTTGAGTGCGTTTTTGTACTTTGTCTCCTCGTTTTGTTGTGGATTTTTCGTGGAAGATGGTGCACACAGGGCAGGTTTTGGTCTCGAGCTAGCACACCAGTGTGCTGTCAGTGAACTCGAGTTGAATGGGCTTTGGCGTCACAAGTGGTGTAGTGTAGAAGAAGCCTCACCCAGCGAACAAAAGTTGCCAAGGTAGACTGCTGAAGCAGATGTTGTTTTCACAGAGGGACTGATACATTTTAAAAGGTACCTATATTTAGATGTGATGGTGGTAATAATGCTTGTGACCTGTAAATAGCTTCCTGTGGGCTTTACTCTGTGAAACTGTTGGGATTAGAATGCAGATTTTAATTTTGTGTTACTGATTGATTGAAAGTCTATGTCTTGCCATGACTAGAAGCTACTGGGCTTGCAGACAATGTACAATACTGAGAGGTTCACACCTGAGTCTTTCCTTGAGCTCTCATAGCAATAGTAATCTAAATCCTGTAGTTGACTGCTTATGTGTACAATGCTAATTTAGTTCCAGTCTGAGTGATCAAGTATCTGAAACTATTTCCAAGCACAGTTTGCAGCCCAGAGCAGGACTTGGACTAAGAAGATGAGATGTCCAATTATGTATGTGATTCTGTGCCCTATGTTTAACATGTGGTCAGAGGCAGCTGCATTGTCTTCATGGTTTTTGCAGGTTTTAGAGTAACCATGATTTTAATTATATCATGGAGGCATTATCAGTGATTCATTTTGGAGAAGGAAAATAGAAGAAATAGGGTGTTGTCCTACATTTTCGCTAATAACATTAGTTAGAAATAGCCCTGATTGCATGATTATCTGAAACTGCAGTTATGTTGTATATTTTTCATAAATAGAAACTTGGACAACTCCAGATGACAACTGATAACTAAATTTTTGTTAACTTTTCTGTAGTGTGGGATTCTTTATAATGCTGCTTTTTTTCACAAGGTACTGCTAAACAAGTAAAAACTTCATAGTCTGTTGGAATTAGAGATGCCTACTCCATGTTTTCCTGTCTCTCTTCCTCTCTACCATCTTGCCCTCATTTTCTGTTTTTCTTTATACTTTCCCATGCTTCCAAGCTGTCTCTTTTGTATCTTCAAATGTTGTTGTTTTGTTTTAACCTTTCCCTTCATCTCACTGCATCTTTCATGTCATTTCCTCCCTTCTGCCAGGAGCTTTACACTTTCCTCTTCTTCTAGGATTTCCTAAAAGCAGAGGACTTTGGACTTTTATGAGGCTCTTCTGTGAGACAGGGAGGATCTCTGGTTGTCTTTCGCAAAGGTTCATATTTATGTAAGGCTGCGCAGCTGGGCTGGGGATCTTTCAGGAATGGTCAGACCGGTCAGAGTGCTGAGTGATAACTCAGTTGCATATGATATGTGGAGCAGAACTAACTCATGAAACAATTAGAATAATGAGGTAAGATTCAAAAGCTGTGCTTCAGATCTCTGGAGCCGTGGCTGACAAACGAGGAAGGTTTTAATAGCTTGTAATTCAATATCTGCAAGAGAGAAAAGCCCAGGAAAATCCAGACAGTCTGAAAACAGTCTTTCTTTTGACCAGAGCTAGATCTGAATACTTGGTAGTTTCAGTATTTCTATTTAACATGGGAAGATGGAATTAATCTTAAAAGTATGTTTTAGTACTTTCAGAAATTTGTAAAAATAAAACCCCTGAATGAGACACTGATAAACAAGTTTTGCAAAAAGATGATGAAAACAGGGAAATTGGTGAGTCTTTTAAAAGTGAAACAACATCTTTTGCTTTGGGGAGAAACCACACAGCTACTAAGGTTTGGAAGAAAGCTCTTCTGAGTACACAGGCACTTGGCATTATCTGTGCTATGACACTGACTCACTGCTTTTCCTGACTTGTACAGAAGATGGACAATGTTTGAAGAATTTGATAAAGGAAGTAGAGGAAGGCTCATGCAACCTGTGACTGCATACATGCCAGGCAAAGACAGTATTTGGCACTTTGAGACAAAGTACAAAAACCAGCAGTGAGTTTATCACTTAGCATGAATCATCATCATGCACATGTTCTTGGAGCTGCCTGTTGACCAGAGCGCTGCTGACTCAGAGGGACCCTTTGTAAAAGCAGTGGATGAATGGGATTAAAGCAGATTAATGCTTCCTTAATTTTTAATTGGAAACAGATGCAAAAGGCAGTGGATTAATAGGAGTAGTGACTTTAGCCCTGAGAGAACAGCTACATAGAAAGCAAATTGTGAAGCTCAAAGTGTTCGATGTTGATTTTATAGCCAGTAAGGGAGTGTGTCATCTAACAGTAGGCAAACAACTAATTGAAAAGGATCACTTGGAGTAGGAGAAGTATCCATTTTGGGGCTCAGAGTATACTAGAGCTTTGGTCTGGGCCAAAGCACATGCTCATTGAACACAAATCAGGTCCCCATATCTTTCAGAGCCTGTGGCTGATTCAGCTCCATGCAGAGATATTGAGAGCTATGATGCAGGGTTAAGACATCAGCTGTCCAATCATTACTCAGGCTCCTGGAGAAACTCCAACAGGCTTGCCACTCTGGGGAACAGCAGAGGAAGAGGAAATGTTGTAATTAGAGGACAAAAAAATAAAGGAGAAAGAGTGAAGTACTGTCTAGATGTGTGTCCTGACCTCAGCTGGGATAGAGGTAATTTTCTTCCTAGTAGCTGGTAAAGCACTGAGGTTTGGATTTAGGATGAGAACGATGTTGATAGCACACTGATATTTTAGCTGTTCCTAAGTAGTGTTTATACTAAGTCGAGGGCTTTTCAGCTTCTCATGTCCTGCCAGCAAGAAGGCTGGAGGGGCACAGGAGGCTGGGAGGGGATGCAGCCAGCACACTGACCTGAACAGGCCAAAGGGACATTCCATACCATGGAACATCATGTCCAGTTTATAAACTGGGGAGAAACCTTGCCAGGGTTCTCTGCTGGGAAAACAGCTGGGCATCAGTCTGTGAGCGGTGAGCAATTGCAATGCCTGTAATTTGTTACATATATTCTAATTCTTTTCGCATTGCTCTTCTCATTATTTCCTTCCTTTTTTCTGCCCCATCCAGCTGCTGAGGGAGGAGTGAGCAACTGGCTGGGTGGAGCTTAGTTGCTGGTTGGGGTTAAACTATGACACTGTGTGTAGAGGAAATATCTTTCACCAGGTTCAAGAGGGAGGATTTTATGGCAATAGTTGACATTTAGTATTTTTCTATGATTGATAGTAATAAGTTTTGTAAGTTGCCTTTACGAAAAACCGAACCGAGCAAACAAAAAAACCCCGTTTGCTATGAGAAGCATCTTTTTCCTTCCTGCTTTCCTCGAGCTGTTCTGGCACCCTAGGAAGATGATGGAGGAAAGAAGAGGTAGAAAATACTCTTCGATCAAAGTAAACAAACAATACTTCAAGGAGCTTTGAAAAAACATGGACAAAAAACTTTATTTGTAGCACTTTAAAAGTTGCAAAACCAGCCCACCTGGGAGAAAAGGTTAATAAACTATGTCCATTACAGCAAAGTAGGGCTGCAAAGATTGTTTGAAATGGAAAACTGTCTCAAAAAATGTGTAACTCACATAGCTGAGTGACAGATGCATAGATGTCAAGGGAACGAGGTATGCTAATCCTAATGGGGGAGAAGTTGGCAAACAGCTGCCATTAGCAAAGAGAACCCTATGACTAAGAGAGAAAAATTTAGCAGGAATGTCACTGCTAAAGGTATTGACCTCAGTTCTTCATATAAATGAGAGACTAGTGATCTACATGTCGTAAGCATTGACAAAATTTAGTGTCAAGGTAGTCAAATACAGGAGGAATTTTTACGTCTTTAGCAATAGTGAACTGAAACAGAGTATAACCAGCCTACTACCATTGACATAAGGAGCCTGGAATAAGTTATCTGTCCTACATCTTGTGAAAATAACCTCCATTCTTTTTTTCAGATGGTAAGCAAGTTTTGCTATTGGCATGTCATCGAGAGAGAAAAAGTGCTTGCAGGACATGTGAGCACTTTTTGTGAAAGGCATAAGAAAAGTTGATTTGTGAGAAAGCAAAAAAAAAAAAAAATTTAAAATATTAGCACAGATTTATTTTAACCTTACACTGAACAAATGACAAGTGAAGTAAGTTGTTTTAAGGTATTGTGGAGACTAGAAATACAAGCTAGGTTTTATATTAATAGCTAAGGAAAAATTGGCCTTAAAATGCAGAATTATTTACCCTGGCTCAAACAACTTCCTACTTTCATTTCCATTAGGTGCCTATATTAGAAACATTATAGCTAAGAAAATGATATTGCATGTGAAGTTATTTTGTTGAAATGCTGTGTTCAACATAGTGGTGCTTGCATGTAGGCCAGAATTAGTGGCTCTTTCAGCAGTTTTTGTAGTGAAATAAGGACTTGCACCTGGCCCCACAAGTTTCTGTGTTCCTAAGCCATGTGCTAGCTGAAAGCAGTCTCCAAATATTGAATTGCATACTTTCAGAAAGTTGTAAAGCTTGTGAGTATGTGAGGTTATTTCATCCTGAAACTGAGAAACATTTCCAAATCCCAGGAACGAGGTGTACTGAAGTCTGTAAAAAGGCTTTAAACAAATTCTGCATTAGGTGTCCAAGCACCCAAATTTAGCACAACCAGAACTCGTGGATTTGGATATTGGAACAAGCTGGCCACAGAAGTAGTGGAATCACCATCCCTGGAAGCACTTCAGTGCCAAACTCACGTTAGAGTTGGGGTTAGGGTTCAGGGAGCCAGAAAGCCTTCAGCTCCAGGGGCACTGGATCTGCAAAGGTAATGCCCAAGGGATCACGGCAGGGCGTCGACATTGCTGCCTCCACATCCATTGGAGTCTGGGCCACCCATGGTGATGGTGACCTCAGCCTCAGCACCAAGCTTCCCTTAGGGTAAGGCTGGAGTTCGGAGAGCCAGGAAAACTACAGCTCCAGGGACATTAGGGCTGGAAAAGGAATGCCAAGTGGAGCACATGCACCAGAGAAGACTCAATATAAAATCTTTTTTTTTCTTAATAACATTCAATAGTATTTTGTTCTTTGCTGCAAATAGTCCAAATTGAATGATTTCCAAAGAAGTAATTTTTGTCACCACCTTTTGTGTAAATGCTCTTATGGTAAAGACCAGCAATAGCAGTTCTGGTTTTACTTTTCCTTTTTAATATACAAAATTTGCTTCTATTTAAAACTTAGTCTCCAGCTGTAGTAAAGCGTAAAGTAAAAATGGCAAACCCCTCAGAGAAAGCCAATGGAAAGGTGGACCATTTTAGTTTCTTGTAACATTTAAACAGTAGGAGAAATTAACTGTCACCATCTCCCGAAAATGAGCATCTACTTTGAGAGAAAGGCTGTAAGTTTGCTGCTGATATGCTGCCCTTTTTGATTACAACAAAGCAATTTTTCCCAGTATAACCCTGCATATTTCTGTGCATAACTTTTACCACAGAGCATAGTAATACTGTGCATGACTTTCAGGGAGTATAATAATAATAAAAATATTCTGTTTACATGCATTTCCATTATTTTGTAGCAGGAAAACTGAAGCAATATAAATTCATTTTTATAGTGGTTGGTGTCAGTTAATACATTGTTTTTCCAGAAGGAATGTATTGTAATATAAATTTCCTGTTAAGACAATGTAGAACAACATTTAAGTGACACTATTTGTGAATAACAATTTATTTGTGACTGTGACATAATTTAATGCAAATATATTGGTCTAAAACAAATTGGTGTGATGTCAGATTGATGGTTTGTACTTTCATTATGCATAGTATTTATGAAGTCCACCACCCCACATGCATATAGAAGAAAAGATTATCAGCTATTCACTATATCAATAGATAGCTTTATTAAAAGAGCTCTGGAGATGCATGTAAATCATGAAAGAAGAGCTTGTGTTGTTTGCACTATAAAACCTTGCTGAGATTCCCCTTGAAATTGTTTCATCTTACTTTTATATATATGTGCATTTTAGGTTTGTCTACTTTTTTACCGTTGTTTATTTTTCTTAAGTTCAAAATCTCTACTGATATCCATATAGTTAAACCCATCTGAATTATTTCACTTCTTCAGATAAGTGTAAATCCTGACTTGTTGGAAGTTTAAGATAGAATAATGCATGGCAAAGAAAGTGTGTTTACTGCTGTTGTCACTGAGAGATGGTGGGGTCACACTTCACAAGGTCAGCAGACGGAAAGAAAATCAACGAGACCATAATCTTTTTCAAAAGTGGGTGCAGAGGCCAAAAGGTCCGAGTTCAAGTCCTCTAGCAGCTACTTACACTTTTTGAATTATTCAGATGATAATATTAAGTAACATACTTCACCTTAATGTGCTTGTAATAGTCATGAGTGTTTTGATTTAAGTGTAAACTGTCTGCAAGCCCGAGGGAAAGAGAGCTCGTGTAGGAAAAGAATGGGAGCTAAGAAGTCAGCAAAAATGTGCTGTGGTGATTGGTAGAGCTTCTGGAGCTGCTCACACAAGCCTGAAGAAAGCCGTTTCTGCTGTTTGTGAGGAGTTCTTCGAAAGCTATTATCACCACAAGGATGATTTTTACCTGGCTAGTTTTCACCCACGTCCTTGCTAAATATCATACACGGGTGTACTGGATGTGGCTCAGATGGAGCTCATTTTCCCTCAGCAGCCCTCTGGGTGCTGTGCTTTGCATTGGTACTCAGAAAGGTGCTGATAACACCCCAGTGTTCTGGCTACTGCTGGGCAGGGCTGGCACTGGCACTGCATCAGCGCTGGCTCTCAACATTCTCCACCCAGCAAGAGAATGGGAGTGGGCAAGATCCTGGGAAGTGATACAGCCAGGCCAGCTGACCCAAATTAACCAAAGGGATATTCCCTACCATATGACGTCAGCTCAGATGTAAAAGCTAAGGGAGGGAGAAGGAATGGGGGGCAATTCTTTTACAATTTTTGCCTTCCGGAGGAACCCCTGCACATGCTGAAGCCCTGCTTCCCTGGAAGTGGCTGAACATTGCTCACTGCTGGGAAGTAGAAATTAAATTTTCCCCTTTGCTTATGCATGTGCAAACTTTTGCTTTTTTGTTTTTCTTTTCCCTCTTTAGTAATCTGCCTTATCTCAGCCCACTAATTGTTTTCCATCTTATTTTCTCTCCTCTGTCCTGCTGGGAAGGGGAGAGAGCATCTTGGTGAGCACCTTGGCATCCAGCCAAAGTCAACCCACTACAAAAGGGAAGGCTCTTAACACTGTTTTGGAAAGGTGAAGTTTAAGATATTTCTGAAGTCCTTAGAGTCTCGCTGGGAGTCACAGGAAATAGACAGCAGTGGCTGCCTACATGGGGAAATGCAGTTTGAGTCTTCAGGGTAGTGTTACCAGCAGGTTGCCTTGCTGTTGTTCTTTTATTGGTGGTTTTTGTTTGTTTAGGGATTTTTGTGCTAATTTTAGCCTTTTAAAAATCTCTGTTTGTAACAAATACTGACCTAAGAACAAAGACACAAAAGAACAAATGAGGATGTTAAGGCATTATTTTGACTAACCTGAAGATATTCTGTTCTTTAAGCAAATTCTCTTACTCTTGCTTTTCTCTTTCCTCACTGCCTTTACCCTTTTGGTAAAGCAGTGCAATTACGAGATTTTTTACTGTGGCTGAACTGGAAAATGGAAAGGAAAAAAACAACTTCAGACCATCAAAATATGTCCTTCAAACTAATATTAATTTATATTCCTTTTTCTGGGCACTTGAACTTTTGTTTCTTTGTTTCAATTCCAGTTGAATTGTCAAATTATTTAAGTTAATCCCAACATTCATTTTTATGAATTTGTGGGAGTGGATGAAGTTTGTGGGAATTACTGTTCTCTTTCTCTAAATGCTTGCTGTCTTTTTCTTTCTGTCTTTTTTGAACTGGGATTCCAAGCAAGCTGCTCATTGCTGTGCTAGCTTCTGTTCTTGTACCCTTCCTATGCCAGGGGGAAGAGAAGCATGAAACTAACTGGGATCACACAATTCCAGTCACTTTAACATTGCTACCGCTGCCTTAAGCATCAAATTTGATATTGCAGGAGAAGAAAACAGTCATGGAATGAGATGAGCCTAGAGTCTTCTCCCACCTTGGTATTTAAACAAAAGGTGTAGGAGGATTTATGCAACCCTCAAATGCAGAGCCCTGCACCCAGTTTCAACTGAATATGAAACACTTCTTTTTAAAGGCACCATACAAAAAGTATTTTGCATGTTTTTGAGTAATTGTGTCTGTTTTTACCTCACGTACTTTGATGTGGTTTAATGTCAGATTTCATACACTGTGTACATGCCCTGGTGGATACCCGTGTTCTTTCCCAAATACAGATGTACATTCACACACACAAAAATGTGCATGCATCTTCCAAGGAAAATTTCATGTGCAGCAGGGTATATTCATACCTCTTTTGAGATGTAAGGAAATACTGTAGGGCATTCCCATGAAAAATGAAGCGTTGCCTACAGGAAGTCTCTCAATGACAAAACAGTACAGAGGGGCTGTCATTGCATGTCAGCCTTCATCCACTGCCTGATCAGTCCTGGGACACTGAAGAAAAGCACCAGCCTGTGATTTTAGTTAACTTCTCCTAAGCCTTCATATGACAATTAGATGAACGGGTTCTGTGAAGCTCTCACCTATTTACTTCTTGGCTTTTGTGTCTTCATGAATATATTATTAATGTGCCAAATTATGCTGTTTGTACCAAGGGTCAGATCATCATTTATAGCTTGTGTGTAGACCGAAATAAATTCCACTGATGGGAGAGACCACTCACTCTTTCCTTCTGCTAGCACAACACCTGGCGCTTCCTTTGATCCATCGGATTTTAATTTATTTTTGCTCTTTGTAAAACTTCAGTCTGCTTTGATAATGAATATCCAAGGAGTGTCATGTGTAAGGCTCACTGAAAGTTGCATTGAAGAAAATAGGCTTATTAGAAAGAGACAGAAATATATGTCAATATATTAAATAGAAATAACATTTTAGATTGAAAGACTAAATTTGAACAACTTTGTCTCTTTGAGGGGGGAAGGTGTTTCTTTGGGTTCAGAGTTTCTCCAGGTGGTCACTTATCTTCACCCCCTTCTTTCAGCGTGTGTGTGTTCAAATCTAGGTGAGCTGCTCTGATAAAAAGGAATTGTATGTATAGGCAGAAGTATCTTGTAAGCTGTAACGGGAGATAACTAAGTGCTTCTGCCTGGTGTTGATGGGATTACCAGGTGCTGTGAATCACTTTGGGCAAAGAGGCCTGAGGTGACATTTCAGACTTGTTATTACACCAGGGATATTGGTTCAATTTAAAATAAGAAAGTAGGGTCATCTTAGTGTGGTTTAGTTCAAAGCTTTGAAAACATCTCTTATTGGAAGGAATTGAAGTGAGCAGTCTTGATCCTTCTACATGTGAGGGGGTCAAAGGCTGAAAGAAATGGCAGCTGAGCTGGTGTGTTTCGACATGCTCATCCCTCTCTTTCAAAAGAGGATTTCTTTTAAAACAACAAATCATAAGAAGATGTGATTGAGAGCAATTTTGTTAAGAATTTCTCTCCCTTGGAAGAAGCTGTATAACAGAGGCTCTTCCTCTGCTTTGATTTTTCCTTTTAAAAGAATTTTAGAACCATGTAGTCCTTGCCCTAAGATACGCTTATTACAGAGTTCAGTGATGTTCCCTGAAGTTGTAATCTAGCTTGAACTGTTTCCCCTGGCTATACTATGAGACAATTTGACTTTGCATGGAGTTTTAAAAACTGTATGTGGGGATAACATTAACGTTTCAACTTCGTGCTCTCTCTGCACTGCAAATGACAAAATAGACTTTGAAGTGCTTTTTCACACACTCTACCATTGCCTTTTGCATGCAAATGAATATTAATAAAAATAGACCCGTGCTCACTTTTGGTATTAATAAGATGTTCTGTCATCTCTTTAGTTTTTCTGTCTCTTGAATTTCCTCTTTTTAAAACTTTCATTTTGTTTGTAGTGCCAGGCCCTATACCTGCCAAATCAGTGAAAGGAACTCCTTTTGAAGATAAGATCTTCCTCAACTGGAAGGAACCTGTGGATCCAAATGGCATCATTACTCAGTATGAGGTAATCATTAAACACCTAGCAAGCACAGGATGGGGCTAGGGAGGTGCCCCAAACACGTTTATGCTCTGTGGGCAGCTATTCAGTAGTGTACTTCTTTCATTTACTGAATACATGATTTTCTGTAGTGATTAGATATTCAAAATTTGTAATTATGGTGCATATGGCTATCCATCCCGGTCAAGTGGCTTTGTCACATGAGTATAAGTGCCTTAAAAATCTTGTATTGTTCCTATACACCGTTCCAAAGCCATGACAGCCATGATCTGCAAAATTTTCTTCATTGGAAGAGAAGGTTACATGAAATGTAAGATGGTTATTAAATCTGGAGCAGTGGTTTTTTAGCTTTGTTAGATCTTTGAATATCACCCTTAAGAGAAAACCTCCATATAAATTCTGTTTAAAGTGTATTTAATTTATGAGCCTTCTGGGGACCTCCACAGGAGGTTAGCAGGTAACACAAGCTGATTTGAGCAACAAATACCATACTTTCCAGCACTCCTCTTTTAAAGGAACAGAAGAAAAAACTTTGTGTATTAGTGAATTATAGGAAGGCAGACCAACAAATCAAACAAAACCCCTTAAAATCTATTTATTTATTTATTTATTGCTTACAAAATTCGCTAAATAGTGTGGGTTAAACCAGGTGGGCAGCTCAGCCCCACTCAGCCATTTGCTCACTTCCCCTCAGTGGAATGTAACAGTGAAATTTTCCATAGATGAACTGATATGTAAAAGTAGTTGATGAATGCAATTAAAGCAGATAAATGCTTCCTTAATTTTTAATCGGAAACAGACGGAAAAGGCAGTGGATTAACAGGAGTAGTGGCTTTAGCTCTAGAAGAGCAGCTATAGAGAAAGCAAATTGTGAAACTCATAGTGCTTGATGGTGATTTTATAACCAGCAAGGGACCATGTCACATAACAGTAATGATGAAGGGTGCCTGCATAGCCTTTCAAGTAAGGCAGAATCTTCAATAGCACACATCAAGCCCTCACTGGTTTAGTGCTGGACTTGGCATTGGTGGGTTAATTGTTGGAATCCATGATCTTAAGGTTCTTTTCCAACCTAAATGATTCTGTGATTCTGTGGCATCCCCAAAATAGGTGGGTAGCTAGAGGAGCATGTCTCTTTTGTTTTCTTTCCAGCCAAGCTAACCTAAATCCCTTGTGACAAAACCTTTAAGAGTCGCAAAAATACTTGTTTTCCCAGGTCAGCTATAGCAGTATACAGTCGTTTGATCCTGCAGTTCCAGTCGCAGGACCTCCACAAACAGTGTCGAAGCTGTGGAACAGCACACACCACGTCTTCTCTCACCTGCACCCTGGTACTACTTACCAGTTCTTCATACGTGCAAGCACCGTCAAAGGGTTTGGGCCAGCAACTACCATCAATGTAACAACCAACATCTCAGGTAAAAACAAACAACAGCATAAAGAAAAAACAGAGAAAGGGAGGGGGGAAATGCATTTTGAGTATCTTTGTAAGACCTGAGAAATTGTGAAATGCTGAAGAATGCCCCCGCAAAAAATCCTACCATGTTATGAAATTATGTTACTAAAAATGTTTTTGGGTGTGTTCACCACAGGGAAGCATAAGTTCAGGGATAAATCCTTGCATGAGGTGGAAATGGCACAGCTGTTGTTGATAACTGTTTTTTCTCTGTAATCTAGTACTTTCATCCAAAGATTTTGAAGCGCTGTATAAACCTTAACTAATTGGGCCTTTCAACACTCATAAGTCACTAAGAACTGCATCTGTTTTGCAGGTCAGTAAAGTCAGGTGCAGAAAATTACTGACTTACTGAAGGTGACACCACTTAGCAGCACACAGCTATAACAGAGTCAGGGCAGCTGGGACAAAGTGTGAATTTGTTTTGCCAGATTCATATAAGTCTGCTTCCTTATGCCTTTATTCATTTATTGCAGTGCACCACTTCAACATTGTTTGTCTTAATAATGCACTGTAAACTCTAGAAGACAGTAATGCCAAATGAAATGCTTTAGTGCTTTTATAATTTCTTAAATTTCAGTGTTATTTTCAAAAAATAAGATAGTGGGTTATGCAGTTGATAGCGGAAGATAAGTCAATGTTATATTTAGAAAAATTGTTTATTTTGTGACATGGTGACTTCAGAGCTTGGCAGAGATCAAAGAAGTCAGTCATTTAGAAATTTAAACAGCACCAAGCAGGCTATTTTCCTTATTATCTGTCATAATGTAACTCAGATTGTCCTGTAAAGAGAAGTTAATAATGTCGTGGAATGCACCTATGATTTTTGTGGGAAACTATTCACGTAGTCTCCTCACAGTACATGAAAACATGCACATAAATCAGAATGTGAGAAAATTCAAGGCAGAGCTCCTTGAATTATGTAGCAAGTGAAACGCTGTATTTGTCATAGCTAACTGGAGCAGTTTGTTGGATTCCACCCCAGCACGTAGCACTAGCAGTCCTCCTACCCCATCCCTTCGAAACAACCCAAACAATGCACCAAAAAACCCCAAATGTGTTCTGTTCTGTTTATGTAGCTATTAGATTGTTTTGAAGTCTGATATTTTACTCAGGTTGTTTTAAGGTCCTTGCGTTTCTTCACAATCAATTCTAATTCATAAATTTACAGATACAATGGTGGTGTAGTACTTGCATACTTGTCTTCTAACCTCTTTGTAGAAGGGAAAGAAAGGAGGTGTGTATCTTGCTAGCATGTCTCGTATTTCAATATTTTGAGAAAAAAGTGTCTCAATGTGTTTGGATTATTTAGAACTACAATGAATTCAGGCTTCTTCAGATATGCCCGCTTTTCCACACAGAAATTTTGGGAATTTTATCCAGAATCCAGTATAGTAGACAGAGTATGGATCTGTTAGTTGGCAAGACATGGTTAATGCTAGGAAAGCTCAAAGGCAGGCTGTGGCACCTCTTGTATCTGAAGTTCAGCCTGTTCTCCTTTCTATCTTGCTTTAAGCTGAGCTGTTGTCTAGTTTCACTCTGCATGACTGATAGTTCATAGAAAGCAATACATGTTTCAGAAAATGCTAATTTTAGCTTAATGAGGAGTGAAATTATTCCTTTTAACTAAGCTTACAAGTGGTTACTGTGATTCTGGTAAACATGGTGTAAGCAGTAATTTTAAAATTAACATTAAATGAACATTAATTCTATCAAATAATATTTCCTGAAATAAGAGCAGGTTTTGTGTTCATCTAGGATCTAGGACTAATGAAGCAAGGCTTTTAATCTTTTAGAGCTCTTCTATCTATTGATATAGTATTGTTAAATTATTATGACTTAAATGATTGACATCCTGCTAGGAAACATCTTTTTGTAAAAGTTCATTTTGAAATATACAGGCTTCATTAATGATTTTATAATGATACAGCCACATATTTAAAAAAAACTCCAAACATGCAGATAGTTTTCAAACTTTTGAAAAATTAATAATGATTAGAAATCTATCTTTTTCTAATTCACAGAAAATTCTGTTTCTTTCCTTGCACCAGGGCTGAAGTCAGCAATAGTATTGCCAGTGAGGACTGTAACAGGAGGCAGATTAAAGCTGGATGGTTGAAGTAATTGCCAACACTAGCCAGCCCACCCACAACAAATATTGCTGCCATGAAGGCGTGACAGTCTGACAGTCCATTAGTGAATCAGTTCCTGAACTACTTCTGGTTTTGACTTTGATTTTGTTTTTTCATAGTGGTTTTGAAGCTGATTAATGAGCAGCTTGGCCGCCCATTGATAGGAATGGGCATGGGAATAGATTCCCCAATCCAGTTCTAGTCCACAGATGCATGTCTATATAAGTTCCAATTTTCCTGGGCAGCGGTTGGTGTTAGCATTGTTTCCCATGACATTCAGGAGGAAATGTGAAAGGTTCTTAAATAGTTGGAGGAGGATGGTAGAAGTTGGGTCTTTGACATGGTGACTGTAGTTATTTGCAGGGTAGAAAAATTGAGGCCAAAATATTTCTTTTTGTAGTTTAGTGTTTTTTGTCAGTCGCCTTCTCCCTCTATTTCTGTCCTTCTTGAATAAACCTATTTAAGTGTAGAGGTGTCATGATTTGATGGGAAGCAGTTGGGGATAGAGTTATCAATTGTTGATAAAGTCCCATTCATGCTGTAGTAAAAGATTGTGCCTGACTGGAAAAACTGTTTAAAAATACTCACGTGGCTGATAAAGACTGTGGCTTTGTCCTATATTCCAAACAGCCACAACCTCATAGAAATTCAAAATGTTTTCACTGATTTGTTTCTCGTTCTTTTCCTTCCCTCTCAACATTAATCAGCTCCCACTTTACCAGACTATGAAGGAGTCGATGCATCTCTCAATGAAACTGCTACTACAATAACTGTACTCTTGAGACCTGCACAGGCCAAAGGTGCACCGATCAGGTAAAAATAAAACTATATATATATTTAAAAAAAAATAAAATCAAAAAGAGTTTATTTTTAGAGTTGAATAAGTGTTGTGTCACAGTACATAGAGCTGTTCATTTCTGAGTGATAGTAATTTAACACTGCTATTGTTTTTCTTACTTACACATAGCTTGTCAATAGATGTGTAACTAAAAAAATCTGAGTGTAGCAGGGTTTTTTTTTTAAAGATAGTCATCACCTAAATCATTCAGCTACCTGACCTGTTTGATATAGGGTCCCCAAACCACCTTCTAGCCATTATAATTTCATTTTACTTTCTCACAGTGCCTCTGAAATATGACACTGAAAGGTGTCTGTCAGAAAGTAGATTTGAAAATAACACTTCCTCTCCAGTGCTTCAAAGTCAGCTACTCTATAGCATATGTGTATGATTGGAAAATTGGAAGCTATGGGGAAATGGGAGAATAATAGTGATGAATACAAACTATTTGACCTTTTCCTTCTGAGAGTGCTTCTTACTAGGAATCCTGTAGCAAGCTATTAAATTTTATTTGGCGTGTCCTCTAATCATATTAAAATGTTTCATTTGTGTTAACTTTGAGGGGTCTTTCCCTTTCTGCTCTCTGTTGAGAGATAATTTAATTTTGTTTGCAAAGATTAGTCCACATCCTGCTCTTTACTTCTACTTGTTAGCGTAAAAATTTTATGATATTATTTGATTCCATTTGTGTTCTACTGATGTAGCTGCATCAGCAATATTCAGGGGCAGGGCTGACTAATTGGGGGTTAATTAGCTGCTGAGCTTCAGAAGGTTTTCATGCTATTACCCTTGTGACATTTTAGAGAAACGGGCTAATGCATTTCATTCCGTGTTACATTAAGTCAGCTATCAAGGCTCAGCTGATGTCGAGTCACATGCCCAAATCCTAAAAGTAGAGGAAAATTAACTGTTTCCTAAGTCTATTTCCATTAAGAGGAATGTATGTTTTACATGAATGTTGTGGGTATGAGTCATATAACTATATGCATTTTTATGTGCTTGTCAGAGAGTCACTCTTATGATTTATATTATCAAGTTATTTATTTATATTCTGTCAGAGAAGAAAATCTGGATTCATCCCCTTTACAGGAGGTTTTGATGTGTTATATTTAAAATTGTATTCCCATGTATCATTTGTTTCTGAGAAATTGCCCTGGGGCAAACCTGGGATTTTTGGGGAACGGGACTGCTTTCAGTACAGAACTTGGATTCTTAAAATAGAGATTTTTAAAATTAATACCATGGAAATCAGACTTGTGGTCTGAAAATGCTCTCAAATCTGAAGGCGCTTAAACTCACTTTACTCTATGCCTTTGTAGGTGCTTTTAAAGACTTTCAAGTGTCCTGCTGCTGGCCCTAATGAAAGCTGTCCTTGTTTGGGAAATGTGATATCTATTCTCTCATGTAATCCATGCCACATCCTTTCAGTCTTGTGTCTGGCAACCTGAGGGAGCTGAGGCGAATTCTTGCCCAGAGCATCCCTGCCGGACACCACTGGGATCTGCTGATGGTGGTGCACATCTTTACAGCAACTGCTCCAGGGCAATCCTGTGCTGACAGCAGCAGGGTTCCACCTTCAATCCCACCATGCAGCTTCAGGGGGTCAATCTTGGGTCCTGGGTTTCTCTCCTGGGGGGGTGGTTCTTTTGTGAACTGGAAGCATGATGGGATGTGGCTAGAAAATTACTCTACCTAGATCAAGAAGTTCTGGTTTCTCTGGTCTGTACTTGCAGATGAGTAACTTGCTGCAGAGTAAGCCTGAAGCACACAAACTCACATTTATTCCATCAGTTTTCCTTGCAGCATCCTCAGTTCAATGGCATAAGCCTTGTCACTGTGGCCTATGAAGATGGCAGGAAGGATCTATGTGCTAAATGTTAATAGACAGTTTGATAGTGATAGTTTCATAGAGTATTAATAGCTGTTGTTTGACTGTGTTCTCAAAAAAGCATACTTCTTTCTTCCTCTCTGTCATCTTGCCTCTCCACTTGAGTTAATTTCTAAAATCTAAGATAAAATATCAAGTTTCTGACATCAAGAGGCCAAGGAAATAAGTCCTTTACCATAACTGGAGACTTGGGCTTTATTCTTAAAATCAACCACTTGTTTTATTCCTTACTTGGAATGAGAAGCTTTCTCTGGGGGAATGCAGAAGGAATGGTATTATTCTTTTTTCTGAAGTTATGCGTATTGCAGTCAGGTACTTTTCAGCAGCTTCTTAATAAGGAGATAAATGTAGCACACTGAAATTCTGAATTGATTCAATGCATTTTTCTAAACTTTATGATATATTTCAGTGAAGCTTCACTCCATCCACACTGCAGTTTAGTTTCATCTAGAAGCTGGCTTACTGCCATGAGTGTTACTAGGTAGGTGGGGAAAAAATGTATCACCATGCCTGCAGCTGTGATGGAGTAGAAGGGACTCAGATGCTGCTATTTAGCCTGACCCTGAAGAATACAACCGGCTTTTTGCAAAGTTTTGTTTCTACCCAGTCCTGTAATCTCTGGAT
Source organism: Struthidea cinerea (assembly GCA_013397865.1). Taxonomy (NCBI): domain Eukaryota; kingdom Metazoa; phylum Chordata; class Aves; order Passeriformes; family Corcoracidae; genus Struthidea; species Struthidea cinerea. Next base: position 1,887,133 of record VZTI01003365.1, on the reverse strand, counting down.
CTGTAGATGGCTATTTCATTTAATATCAGTAGGTTCATGTTTAAAAAAATTTTTAAAAAAATAGGAAAAGAAAAAAAAAATAGTAAACGGAAAGCAAGTTTAGTCTGATATTCTTTTGCTTTTACAAACAGAATTATGCTATGATCAGATTTCTATCATAGCCTCTCCATCAGTACAGCTGCTCAGCAAACAGATGTTCCTTATCTTAAGTGTAACCTATGAGTGGTATTTCTTTAAGACACTGCCTAGCTGCCCTAGTCACCACAGTTTAAACAGGCCTCCAATCATACCTTCCCTGTCAGGTTTTATTGTGCAATCTCTAGCATTCTTTATGGCCTCCTGAAGTTTTAAAACAAAATTACAAACTAGAAATGCAAAGGGAGACAAAGCTGGATGGCTCAGGCTCACTTTGAAGCGTGTATTTTTTCACCATCAATCTTGTGGATGAGATTCCAGTCAGCAGAATCAATGGTGCTTCGGTGATTCATTTGAAGATGTGATTTGTTGCTGTAGTTTTTCTGAAGGTTCCTAACTGAGTACCAGAAAAACAATTTTTTGTTTTCAAATTCTACTGCAGATGAGGGTTACAAAGAGTGTATATCAGAATCAGGATAAACTTTTAATGATTGAATTTATTTTATTTGATTGTTAAAGTGCTTTTCTTGTACTTCCTTATGAAAAATTAGTTTGTTTTCATTTTGCAGCAAGATTAATTAAGGGGACCATGGCAGGGAGCAACTAAAACAATCATTGTCAATTAGAATTCCAAGAGCTGGGTCTGAAACCTGGGCTCATCAGTCAGTCTGGTGCTTGACAAAGGAGAGGAAGATGTGCCTCCACTAGACACATAGAAAGAAATGTCTAGCAGACATTTAAAGTCTACTCAGAATAGGGCAGAAGTATGAACAACATTCACCACTGCCATATCTCTTTGGAAGCCTAAATTTTTAGGGAGGGATGAAAAGGAAGATCTTTTGTCAGAGACCTCCTTCACCTGTTTGCAATTGTCTTGGTCAATAGGGAGGTATTGTACAGGTTTTCTTAAATTACCAAAAAAAAAAAAAACCAGAACCAACCAAAACGGTTTTGTCATGAAAAATAATTTCTTCATGGAAAATTTCAGCTGAGGAGCTCTTCAGCTGCTGTATCTTCAAAATTTCTCTGCTTACCTGGCTGTCTCAGACAACTGTTTGGCCTTTATGATTCTGATGACTTCTGTAGCAGGTTCTGAAACTTCTATTACTCTTCAAAATAGTTCAGAATTTATTTTAGTCATCAAGAAGAAGGAATATTGTCATCTAAGCTTTCCACTCCTCTCTATTTCCCTTTTTTAATCCTTCTCTGCTCTATGGAAAGACTGGGAAAAAATGCTGTTGTAGGAATTCCCTCAGCTCCTGTCACAAGAAAGCTCTCTCAATAACTGAATTCTCACCAGCACAAAAAAAAATTATAGAAAACCTAAGGTAATTGAAGCTAAGATTAGTTATATGTAAAGACATAAGGATAAGCAGAGTACATAGTTAAATTTTCACTAGTACCTGATATCAAAACATATTTGCAGCCAGTGAACACCCCACTTTTCAAGTTGCAAATTTAGCTTTGACTTGTTTCATCACATGTTACAGCAGGGTGTCCTTTCCAACCATTATTATGTGCACATAGAGGAACAGTGCTACTCTGGAGCCACTGCAGTGTTTAGTAAATGGATTTAAACAGATGGTATCACAAAGGGCCCAGAGGTAAATGACTGTATTCCTCCATGTCTTGTTAGCCCATAATGTTGCATGAAAAATACTGTCAGATCCCCCTTCTAAAGAGGATAGGAAAATCTTTTATTTAAATGTACTTTGTAAAAATACATTTTAAAGAATAATTAAAAATAAAGCTTTGTTGGAGACTTAAAACAGTTTCTGTTATTTGCTATTTTTTCTGTTGTGTAAGTGTAGATGACTACAATATGTATAGCTGTCTTATTTTCCACATATTGTAGCTTTTTGTATGTAGGGGTCCAAAAAGCATTTTTTGGAATGTATTTTATATAAATTAATTTATTTGAAAGTTTTTCAAAACCTTCAGATTTTATTGTGGTCTCACGCTTAAAATTTTTCTATACCTTTTTTATCCCATTCAAAAATTACAGTGTTCTTTTAAAGAATGCTATATAAAGAGACTTTTAAACAATGATTGTCATGCCCTTCGTCTTTGATTATTTATTTTGATCTCCAAAGAGACTTGACCCTAAAAAAGGAGATGTGCCTTAAAATGAAGATACCCCATTTATCCCTTATTCTATAAAATTGAGGGGGAAAGAGGGGTTCATCTGGTAACTGTGGTGCATCTCCTCTTGGGAGCTGTGTGACAAACCAGACTGTTCCAGGGGACTGTTGCTTCTGTCATGTGCAGACATTGCACTGCCTTTCCTCTGTCCCTGCTGGCTCTCTCCTTTGAAGTTGCCAGGGTGTCATAGACAAGCTTCCTGCTCTTCTGTCACTTCTGAGAGCAGAATTTCTGTCTGTCCCCATCCACTGGCAGCTGATGAGAGAAGACTGCAGAATTCAGGCAGCAGAGACGTGGAGACTGTGTCCCAGTGCTCTCCAGTTGGTTATCTGCCCAGTTCTGAAACAGTGAAATTTTTACCCTGCCTAGGCCCAGGGTCAGGCCAGGGAGGGAATGAATGCCAGCAGCAATTTCTTGTCTTGGGACATTATAAATAAAAATTTTAAAAATATTTTTTATCCTCTCAAGTTTTTAAAATACCAGTGCTTTTAGGGTTTTTTGCTAGTACATTTGTTTTGAGGCATAAAGAAATGTGCTGGATATACAGGGGTTTTGTTCAAGTGATTTGTTGGTACAGCCCCCATTAACTGGAGGTCGTTAATACGTTGAGTTTACCACAGAAGGTGATATATAACTGAGCTCAGTTTGTGGACAGTTTATGAGAAATAGATATCCCCTCATCTAACTTTTTTTTTTATTTTAAACATTCTTCTTTCTACCTGGAGTTTCAAAACTGACATGACTTTGTACATTCTTTTTGGACACATTGAAATGGAAGAAAGAGGTGTTCCTGTTTAATTTTTAGGTACTAGGAAAAGGGGATGCTAACATTTTCTTTCAGCTCAAGAAAGACGTGAAACTAGTTTCCCAGTTTATTTCTTCTCCTCTTTCTTCCATTCTCCAATATCATACTTTATCTCTGCCACTGCAGTTATTGGGTTTCCTGGGCAGCAGTAGCAGAGAAAATTGACAAAATAATTTAATGCTGCCCCATAAGTTCTGAAAGGAGGAGGACTGTCTTTGCCTTTCAGCAACGCAGTGACACTTCAAGAACTTGGTTCAATTTTACCTTTTCTGTTTAGAAAGCTTTATAACAAACCCAAGACAGACAAATCTGCCAGTTTAATTCAAAAGCTTCAGGTTTCTTGTCTACATGCCTTAAAAACCCCAAACCTCTTTTTTTCTTATAAAATAAAGGACTGCCTTCTGCTCTCAGTACATAAATTCTGTACTTCTGAAAGGCAGAGGAAGCCGATAATGAGTGGGTAACATCCTGCAGTTAGGTACTTCCCCTAAAGCAGAAAGAAGAACTATAATTACCTGTTCTATTTTGAGCAGGTGATTTTGAAAAGTGACCAAACCATGATCCATTTCAAGAGAGGTATTGGGAGGTTGGGATGGTGTTTTGATGGGCTGAATACTCTCTGCTTCAGCAATTCGTAACATTTTATCATTGACAACTGTAGAGGAATGAGGCAGTCTATTTCAGTGGAATGGACAGATTTCTGTCCATCTGTGCTTGTATTACAGCATGTCACTTGTACTTTGGATCTGCATAGCTCTGAGCCAAGATAGAAGCCACAGCAAGGTCAATAGGTGGAGAAGCCTGTCAGCACATTCTGTCTCTAATGATATGACAACTGCAAATTGGTGCTTCGAGCACAGCCTGGAGGCAGCCATTATCTTGGGTCTTGACGCTCAGCTTTCTCTTATACTGTTTCAAAGGAAAATGCTAACTTCAGGTTGCTTCTGATCAGCCAAGAGTTTAATCTGTTGTAGTTTAACACAGTTGTTCCTGTGTTTCTTCAAAAGAAAAAAGTGTTAAAAGAAAGTAATAATAAGAGGTCTTGTATGGATTTGTATCATTGTTTTTCATGAAAAAAAAAAGGATGCTGCTTCTTTCCAACAGCTGAAATAAATAGCTTTGCTATATTTCCAGCCTTTGATTCTTCTCTGCATCCATCTCCTGTCTTGTCCTTTTTTCCTCTGTCTCACCAGTGCCTACCAGATTGTTGTTGAAGAGCTGCACCCTCACCGAACAAAGCGAGAAACTGGTGCCATGGAGTGCTATCAAATCCCTGTCACCTATCAGACTGCTCTTAGTGGAGGGTCACCATATTACTTTGCTGCTCAGCTGCCCCCAGGAAACCTGCCAGAGCCAGCCCCCTTTACTGTGGGTGACAACAGGACTTACCAAGGTTTCTGGAACCCCCCGCTGGCTCCTCGGAAAGGCTACAACATCTATTTCCAGGCCATGAGCAGCGTCGAGAAGGCAAGTGCCAACAACACCTTTCTGCTGGAAGGAGTCAAAGACATGCCTGTGGTGACAGTTAGGACTGTTGGAGTTGGACGTGGGAGGTGTTGGCAGTGGCATGACTGAAATCCCCTCGGTGCTGTGACAGCATGGCAGTGCGCCATTCACATTTCACATCAGCCTCGTGTCATAGTAACTGCTACTAGATGAGAGTTTAATACATCTCACAGTAATTGTCTGAGGGAAGTAATTTCAGGGCTGTGACTCTGTGGCCTCGGTAAATAAAATCCACAGTCCTTTCCCCAATTCTCAGTACCCGCACTCTTCAGAAGATTAAACTACTGCAGGATAAACAGTGAGGGCTGCTCAGTGGGCTAGCAAAATATTGCAAAATTTTTAAGTCTCTCACGCTGGACATCAAATACAAAGAAAAAATTTTCTTAAGCAAAAGTAACCCCTGGCCCACCATGAGTTTGAGAGTCTTTCTGAGAAGATGTACATCAGGTTTGCACCACTGCTGTGCAGTAGAATTATGGCTATCACTCACCTTCGTTACCTCCTTGGTGTTTCTTTTGAACTCTGTTGCTGAGTCCAGCTACTGGCTCTGTATGCATATGGAAGGAGGAAAAGTGTCAGCGAGAGCGTTTCTGAGGTTCCAGGTGGGAAGAAGAACTGTGGCTCTGCAAGCCCCAGGCTGTTGCTCTTGAATGGTTTGCTCTTGAATGTTGCTCTTGAATGGTTTTTCCTCTTGTAAATGAAAAATGAGAGGAAAGGTATTCATGAGACGGGAAAATGTGGTAGACAGAGAAACTTTCAATATTTAAAAATTAATATTTTGATATATAGTTTAGAAAACGGAAGTGTCCAGGCAGTTCAGACAGGAACTAGAAAGGACAGCTGGACTGATAGTCACTGATATCCACCAGAACCATTGGAAAGCCACCACACCTTCCTTATACTTGGGTCTCTCTGGTGACTAAACAAATCCTTGCTAACAGGCAGACTTGCCTTGGAGTCTTTTGAAGAAAATCTCACCTTTTACCTATGATTATGAAAACTGGATATGCAGCAAGTCAGAATGGGAACAAAGGTGTTTGAAAACTAGATTTTTTTTCTGATTCAATAGACCATTCCCTCTTTTTAGTTCTTATTTAAAGACCTGAATGAAGTAAACAAAGCAAAATAAAAGGTGACTTCTAGACACCCATCCTTATTTCCCTCACCTGCTAAAAATAATTCCCTTTGTTTTTGTGGACTACCAGTAGGCTGCATTGTAAGGAAATTTGTTTCATTCCCTGATGTAAAAAAAATAAAAGGGAAGGAAAAGTAAAATAAAAGTACTAAATAAAAACATAGATATTTATTTTGGCTTTTACATTTTGACAGATAAGTAGAAAATGAGAACAGACTATTTTTTACTTCAACTTGATTTCAGTTTGAGAGAGATTTTAATCCTAAAATGGATTTCTTTGTTATGTTTGAAACTTTGGCTCAAACTTCTGTTCCTACAGGGATTTAGGGGGAGGTTTTGAGGGGAACTGCAGTGCATTCTGCCTGGACAGAGATCTAGTGGTTGTAAGATAACCTCTGAGCTGCAGAATATTTAAACAGATGCTTTGCTGTAAACCAGTGGGATCACCAAAATAGGCAGAGGGAAGTAAAGTGGGCTCTGAAATACATGGTAGGGTTGAGAAGAGGTTACTCTGTGATCCTTGTGGACATATTGAACAGAAACAGACAAGTAAATCCAGTAACTAGGGAGAATAGGTAAGATTATATTAGTAAGCTTTGCGAGGCTTTAATTTAGGTTGAAAAATTGTCCTTATTGAACACTTACAGTGCCTCAACTTAGAGTTTTGCTAGGTCTTTACAAGCTGTGCTTACAAACCAACATCAACATATTTTACCTGTTGCTTTCAAATCTTCAAGAAGAGACAGATTCCAGGAGGTGTAGTCGGGGAGGGAATACTGGGGGGTGGAGGACTAGAGTGAGCATATTTTACAGACTGAAACTGCCATTATTATATTTTCAAATTATATGCCAATATTGTTTAGAGTGATCTAATACAACTGCAGCTGCATCCTCTCACACAACCTTGTGCTATTTCAGTATGTTTGCCTTTAAAATGGCTGCACATTGTACAGTAAGGTCAGAAAACTCATTTGTGATTGATCCTCATCTGTTCAAGTTGTCCAAACTGTGCATAACCAAGTCATTTCTCTGTTTATTTGTTTTAATTGCTGACCAAACTTCTGAGGGGAAAGGGGAGAGTGGTAAATTACACGCAAATTGTCTTTGCATGTGCAACATCTTCTGAAGCACATTGCTGTCAAATCATTCTCTCCTGGGCAGATTGTATAGGTTGTAGATTAACTGTGGAGGGATACCTGGGCTGCAGTTGTACTCATTCCACACCCAGAAGCATGAGGGAACATGTTGCTTATGTGCTTCAGGTGACTCTTTAAGAGCATCAGGATGTAGAAAGACATAATTTTGGAGGCAGTGCTGAGCGAATGTACCTTTTTTGCTGCACAGTGCTGTTGGAGGTCAACACTAGCTCAGGGTTTTTGTGCTGTGACATAAATAGGAGAGCCACTCCTTCCCTTTTCTCCTGCTGCACCCTCTCTTTGTATTCTTATGGCACGATTTCCATTTGATTTGAATAACCTGAAATTTTGCTGTATTTGGGCTGTCCCGCACCTCTTCTCCCCATTGTTATCCTGGAAAGTACAGTCCAATAAAGGCAAATTCCCCAGCCTCCTCCCCTGCTAAACCCAGAGCCTTCAGCTACCTCGTTGGGTTGTACCAGCTGATCGGTACATCTAAGATGAATTTATGGAGTGGGGAGGGCGAGAAAATGCCCTTGATCTGACTATTTCCTTTACTTTTCTTTCCTTAACAGGAAACCAAAACTCAGTGTGTTCGAATAGCTACGAAAGGTAAGAGGTTCATCCCCACACAGAAAGTAGCTTTTTAAATGAAATGTGGTGCTGCTATTAAAGGTTCAAAGCAAAGCCAGTACTATCCCTCTATTTTGAACCACTCGATTGTGTTAAAATGTAATGGTCTGCTGCTTTTTATTCTTTGGTATTGAGCCAAGAGAGTACTTGTTCTAGCAATACTCAGAATTTAGACTAAATAAGGACACCTCTTTTTCCCCCCTCCCTGTCTGTAGTTTTCAAGATCTACTTTTAGAGTGCTGAAGCATTGCAGGCAGTAAATAGATGGACAGGAGAGTAGAATGTGCATGTGGGTAAACTGTCTCTTAGACTAACAATTATTTCCAAGCAGGGGTGGAAATAATTTAAATGAAGGGCATGACAGTTAATTTTCCTAAGTAAGAGCTCCAAGTGTTAGTGAGACATAGGGGAGGGTTGATTTGAGAAAGGCTTGTCTCTTTGACAGCAAGTGAGTTCCAGGGCTAAGGCTGACTGCATAGCTGTGAGAATAAATCATGTTGACCCCATACACAGCAGGTTAATCACATACTGCTCACTCAAAAACGCTGTTTCATCTTCAAATGAGGACTTAGTTGTTCTGCTTATTGTTATCTCTTGCTTTGACTGTATTTATAGCCATTTGTTTTGGTGGCTTGATTGTGCCGACATGAGAGTTGTTTGACAGACTCTGGCAGCATAAACAAGAAAGGAGCTTACAAATGCCAAAGAGTCCTCTGCAGAGGCCCAGCACTCATGTTATCTCTTTCTAAATGCATATTGATATTCAGCATAAAAACAACTTTAGATACCAGCAACTGGGTATTAAAGTACTGCGAAGGCACAGTAGCCCCATTTTTTCAATAACTTCCTTCAATTTAAATCTTGTTCCAATGAAAAGCTGATGCCTCTAATGAGATGGTAGCAATCAAATATTTTCTTGAGAAACCAGAAAATAAAATGTACTTCTTGGGATGTGTTAATATTTTCATCAAGTGAGGTAAGCTAATAAAAACAGGAAATTAAAACCATGAGTTAAGTCTTCTGTAAAAAGTATATCAGCATTATTTTTCTTATGTTTACCTGGCAAGATGAAATGTTTTAATTAAAATATATTTGCATGAACAAATATTTATATACCACAAGCATGTATTGCTAGGATTTGAGTCCAGGGAGGGTTTGGAAAGCCTCAGAAATAACTTAAAATATTGCAGGACTGTGGAATAGGAAAGCAATGGTCTCTCTCATCATAAATTTTCTGGATAGTAAAAATAAAACAGGAAGGAAATTCACCTGTCATATGAGGAAATTATTTTTTGCTTAACCACATGCAGTCTCCCACTCCCAAAGCAATGTTCATGATAGCAATAGACCTCTTCGTGGTTGCTTGTACACCTTCCTCTGCTGCAATAGTCACATTTCCCCTAATGGCTGTAGTCTGAAAGAAAGGGAAAATAAGTAGGAGGTTTCTTACCTTTGTGCCTTATATATTGCCTTTGCCACTCTGACTGAAGACAGGTTTTCCTGAAGTAACTGCATTGCCTGATATATCAGTGCTAAACTCCTTGAAAGTGGACCTAAAAAACAAAGTGTTTTCTCTGACTTATATTAATTGGTAAATGTGAATTGCAGGGGAAGGCAACATTAGGAGCAAATGCTTTCTCTTCCTCTGCAGGAATGCATTTAATAGGGAATCATCACTTCAGAGTCATGTACATTCATATTTCTCAAATGAGTTATACTGGTATTCTAAAGTATTTACATTTTTTGAAAGCTTGTACTGATTTTTTTCCCATGTTTTCATCATAATAGTAATAACATGATATGTTCTGCTCAAAGAAAAGTATGCTTAATGTACTGGTATATGTATATGCTCATCTGATTACCCTGATTTGTTTGTTGATTTGTTTGTTTGATTTTTTTGTAGTGTACAAGATCACTTTGAATCATTGGGATAGGAGATGTCTGGTTACATTCATAGTATTCTCATAGGAAAAAGAGTACTGCCTCACCTTACCTAATGCACTCCAGTAAAGCTGGCATACCTGTTTAAAATCCAGAAAATTGTCTAAACTATGTATTCCATTATGAACGTAGTGTGTAGTTCTGTGTCGTATCCTGTGACTTGAAACAGCCTACAGGTGGACAAACTGAATTTTGCCTTGAACATGTTGAGAAGGCATTAAAAATTATAAAAAGCTGTGGTGGAAGGCAGCAGGGAGGAACAACATAAAAGGTGCATATTAAGACAAAATCTCCCTGGTAGTGAAGTTCAGTATTACCAGCAAAGTAACTTTCTTATTTCTATCTTGTTCAAGGATCTGGTGTTATCTCCTGGGTATATTCACACCAATGAGATGTAAAGATAGAAAAAAATATGACAGTAACATCATGGTTTGGTGGTGGAGAAGTTGATTCCTAAGAAAAATTTTTTTTGAGGGTTCCCTAGCAACATACTTTACATGTATGTTAACGTGTTATGGGTTTCACACATCATTCCCAGGGCTGCCTTCTACCTTTGGGAATTGATGGAATGCTTTCTTTATTGGTGTCAACTAATGAAAGTCAGCAAATTTAAATTGAAGCACTTTTGCTTTTTAGTCTGTGTATTCCAGGTGCTGTGCTCTCATGTGCTTCTGATAACAAATGCACTGAAGTGTCAAGTCATCTAAAAGATGGTGCCAAATCATGACTAAAATATGTTTCTGCTCTTTCCTGGTGTGTCTTGAAAAAATGTTTTTGAGTAAACAGAGAGACATACTAGTGTCAGGAGTATTGTAATACACTGAGTTAATTTTTCATAGTAGAAAATACTGGAGCAGCACCTGTTTAAAAAGTAGCCTCCTGAGCAGTTCCTGTATACTTGCAGCTGAAGGATGAATGCCAGTGACTTTTTGATGGCCCTTAATTAGGCCATCAGTAGGAAGTAGTAGGATTCCCCCTTTTTCTAGACACCTACTTCCTTGGCACTTTTAAGAGCTTAATGACTAACTTTTGCCCTTCTGCAGAATGGAGTGAATTAGCCAGGCCAAGTTATCAGAAGTGATGAGAGAGTATGAAAAGTTGCAGACAGTACGCAGCCTGTTCACATAAGCTTTCATTCTTGAGGAAATCAAGTTGAAACAATGTTAAAAATAACTCCTTGTATCACAGGTGATGAGTACAACATACCTAAAGCACCATTTCCAGTTACAAATATGGTCCAGAATATGTATTAACTGTGAACAACTTTAATTCCTTGGACACTTTTAGCTGATACTGCCTTCTGTTAAGCTGAATCCTCTTCTCATCCAGAAACTCTTAGTAACCAATGATCAGTGTAATTTTTTTTTTCCTAACAGCATTAGCTGTTAGTCTAGCATTTAATTGTTCTCTACCTGGTTATTTTTTGAATCTATATAGTAGGATTACCCAGTCACTAATAATCTGGTTTCCCACACATAGTAACTGAAGAAAGAGAAAAAATAACAAACCTTGTTTTCTGAAGAGCAGAGAAGAGTGCAGAGACTGAGATAACAGGTCAGATACTCATTAGGAATGGAAAGATGGAGTTATGTTAGGAAATATGTATTATTTGATTTTTAAAAATTGTTATATATCATTTCCTAAAGAAAGTTCTTGAACTTCCTAATACTAGCTTAGTAAGGCAGATTTCAACTATGGAATCATGCAACTGTTGAGGTTGGAAAAGACCTCTAAGATCACCAAGTCCAACCGTCAAGCTAGCCACCATGGTCACCAGCAAACCACGTCCGCAGGTGCCATATCCATGTGTTTTTTGAATGCTTCTAGGCATGGTGACTCCACCACTTCCCTGGGCAGACTGTTCCAATGCTTTACAACCCTTTCCATGAAGGAAATTTTCCTAATATCTAATTTAGACCTCCTGGCAAAACTTGACACCGTCGAGTAGTTCATAAGATGCACATACCAGAATGAATACATGATAACCAAACCTGCCTAACCAAACTGTTGATAAACTGAAGTAGAAGGTGCGTGTACTTCAGAGTAATAGATGATGTTGGTGACTGATCTGTCACAACCCGGAGTTGAGTCTGACTGTGTAAAACTTTGAACAGATTTCCACTTGCGCACGATATCAGCATTTCATTTTACAGTCTAAAATGTTACTGACTGCTACGGGAAAGAAACTATATTAACATGGTCAGAGAAGAGTGATGCTTCAAATTATTTAGCATGTAAATAGACATTTAAGAGGACAGCAGGGGCAGCAGAGCTGTTATTAAGCAGAGTATATGAAGTTGACATTTTTGACAGTTTTCAGGCTGCCAAGTTTGAGGCTAACACTGATTTATGTGTATTCTTTTGTTTTGCTTAGTAGGCTAGAGAAAAATATTGAAAATTTAATTAGAAGAAATCTACTGTGGCAGTAAATAAAGAAGTGGTGGGCCTGGCAGCTCTATCACAGAGTAGTTAGAGGGAGTAAATGAAGTCCAGGGTTTCTCATTCCACATTTAAAACAAGAACTTCATCAATTACAACATTATTTTCCCTTGTGGTTTTCATTTGTGTTATTAGTTCAGGCAGCATAGAACCTCTCTATCTCTGTGCATGTTTGGTTCATACAGATGGATGAAAATGCCGTTTGAGATGATGTGCATCTGGAAGTAATTGTGAAATGGCAGAAAATGACTTTTTAATCTGATTTGAGGAATAAAGAGGTCTGGGTGGTAACATTTCAACTGCAAGTGTGCATTTAGTCCACCATCATTACTGCTTGGAATTCATTCCCACAGCAGTTGGGGATTGATCCAAAGGCCTTTGATGTCAATGGGAGTCCTTCCACTGACATTAATGTGCTTTGGATTAGGTCTTTAGAAGTCATAAATCTGTCTAGACCATAATTATTTCCTTGAAATTGTTCCTGATGATGTTTCTGTTCTTAGGGAAATTTGTGAACGTCAAATCACCTCCTGTTGCAGGATGCTCAGAAATGTCTGTTACCAATTAATGCACAAATGAAGAGAATATGTCAGATGCTAAATGCATCTGAAAGGAATTTTCTTGCACTGTTGTTTTTACGTTTTGATCAATGCTCCTACAATGACTTTGAACTGTACCATCACAATAGGAGCTGGAGACCCAAGTGGCAATAAAAATACAGAGAAGAATGCAGGTGTTTCCTAAGTCACGTCCTTTTTTTTCACTCATTCATAGGAAAAGCCTTTAATATGTTTAAACTTCAATGGTCTTTTGCATAATGTCTTTTATGACACAAAGAGGAGAATTTAGTTGACTTGCTGAGCTTTCCAAAGATGGAAACAGAACATTAGCATGGCATATTTTTATCTTTTGTATATGAAACTGCAGTAGCTCACCAAGCAACCACATCTGCTAGTTCTGATAAGTAATACCTTTGGTTGTAAATAAAACATTGCATGGTCCCTTGATGGAATATTTGATGATGGTTATTAAAAAAGCAGTTAAGGGAGGGACACCTCCAGATACCCAGACACAAAACCTATAATGTGAATATTTTCATGTATGCACAAAGATTGAAATCTTAGAAACCTTAAAGATTTCCTAAAGAATAAGAATTTTAGAAGTAAGAATTCAGGTAGAGTATTCAATTTTGTATTTAAATATTAGAGAAGGAATGTTGATACGTTACAAGGAGCACCATCTTTGCATATATGCTCTTTTAATAGATGCCTGGTTTATTAGGTCTCTTCAGCTATTATGAATATTGTTTTATGAATCAGACTGTGGGCATTTAGTGTTTTGCATCCATTGCTAGAGTGTATGGAGACATAAAGGTAGAAATACAGAGTTTTTACAAAACCCGTTAGATTTTTAACTGCAATTGAAAATTCTTCATTCCCCTCATAATAAATGTGCATTTTAAAGTACACTTTGCTAATACTGCTGGGTGCAGGGGTGTATTTCAGCTCCTCTTTTCTTACTGTTCTTTCTCCATTTCTCATTTGTCTTTTCTTATGTGTTTACCTTCTTTGTGTCGTTGTAAAATTACAGGTGTTTAGAGAAGGTAAACTCCATTATCCCCTGATAGGACTGGTCTCATTAGCCCTTTTCACACAGGCAGCCTGTGTACACTTTCCTTTGCTATTGTGATTAACTGTACCATTGACTAAAATGGCCTCTTGCAATGCCTGGAGTTGAAGAGTGTGTGAGGTAGATCAGGCAGAGATTGCTGCCTCTAACAGCCTGTCACAGGCATCTCATGTGCATGTTCAGCCTTGGAGCGACAAGAATTTGGCTCATGTGTGCTGCAGTGAAGTTTCAGAGCAGCCCTGTGAAGGGACAGCTCTGTTTTCAAGAAAGAAGGAGAAACGGGTCTTTAGGAATTATAAATTGTGTTTATATGCAGTCAGTACTCTTCAGTCAGTGCGTCACTGCCACGGCCGCCCGGTGGCCTGGCAGGAGGCAAGGCGGTGTCCTGGTCGGCGACCAAAGGGACACAGTCCTCGCGGCTGGTCGGAGCGCTCTGCTCAGAGGCTCGCAAAGGAGCAGGCTGCAGCTTGGATGTTGCCTAGCACCGGGACGGCGGCGAAGGAGGCAGAGGGACCTCTCTGGTGCCCACAAATCCAGCTTTATTGATAACAAA